>JAGFMF010011406.1:4227522-4266459 GCA_019455555.1 Galemys pyrenaicus | reverse complement strand
CCCCTCCCTGGCCGGCAGCAGGGATCGAACTCATGCTGCAAGTGGCTGCGGTTTGCTTCATAGTGCGCTGCTTAACCCACTGCGCCACCAGGGGAGGCCCTAGATAGACCATGACTTATTTAAAATGAGCTATATACATGGACATTAGGGCTGCTTATAATTTTTCACTCTTATAACTAGTCTGGAGTAAATATCCTTGTAAGAGCCTGGTTATTTACTTAAGATAATTTCTTTTAAGGAGAATTGCCCTGTTTAAGCCCCTTTAATACATTAAATTTTTTAAAACTTATTGTTAAAATGCTTTCTATATTAAAAAATATATATATATACACCCCATATATGCCTATTCAGTCTATACTCACCAAAACAGGATCATACTATTGTTTTTTTTTTCTCTTTTTTAAAAATCTTTGCCAGTTTGATGGGGGAAAAAAGGAGTATATGTATTTTGCATTTCTTTGCTGACATGTTGTTTTTTTTTCCATCCGTCCATTCATTCAGTTTATTCTGAGAATTTGCCATATATACTATTTTATATTAGACCTATAATAATCACTATGAAAATCTTTTTGTGTTTTCGATCATTTGTATTTCTTTTTAAAATCATTTTTCTTCATGGCAATTAGTAGGTGTTTCTGCCTCTTCATTCAAATTCCCAAAGGATTGAAAATGAGAGAAAATGATGTTTTTATTATCTCGTTTGTTAAACTTCCAAAAATTTTTTTTGTGTGTATTTTCATTGCATATTCTATGTTAAACCTCTGTTTCAAACTCAGTATTTATGAAGTGAGATAATGCATAGACATAGAAGCTTAAGTGCATAAACTGTTATCAGAAATTGATAACTAGTTATTTTTATAAATATGCCTTTTATTATTGTTTTTCAGGTGAGACTACTGCCCATCAGAAGGAAACTTGTGCAATTTGACTTTAGTCTGTCTGCATGTTCGAGAGTTTTATTATTCAAAAAATAAATGCTACTTATTTGGTAAGTGAGTTGACTGTATAGTTTATGGAATTGTATGTTTTGTAGGAAATTTATTTACTCTGAACATTTGTTTGTTTACATGTTGTTACTTTCCATTCCATTTTATTTATACTTCGCATGTAATACAAGCTCGAAAGTGTTACTTCCTGAAAGACTTAGAGTCTTTTGAAGATTTCAGTTCTTGGTATTTGTAATAGAGAGAAGAGGGCTTGGTTAAATGGTGGAATTAGTTTTCATGGTTAGATTACTATCAGTCTTGTTCCACTGTAAGAACTTGGAGTGAACCTACTTCCTGTCAAACTTTAGCTTCCCTATGGTTAATGTGGGAAATAGCAAAGATGCAGTAATTAGAGGGGATGATGAACTGATTCAGGAAGAATAGATGGGGTCACTTAAATCCTCAGTAAAACATAATAAAGCAGAATGAATAATCTATCAAAGAACTTGGGGAAGACAACTTACTAGATACCTAGTGAAACTGATTTTAATCTTTTAAATATGACTCTAAATGTATTTACTTTCAATTCAAATTTTTTTTCAAAAAGAATAAATTGATTATTTGCTCTAGCGATCTTTTCAGTGTGTTCCAGCTTCTGATTCTCACGTGAAGCCAGTTTCCACTGGGAAGCTGATGTCAAGGGTGAAGGCTTTCCTGGTAACAAGAGGCAGTCTCGGCAGCTGTCAGGAGACGACTATAGTAGTGTGTTGCCGAAGCACATGGCAAAAAATTGGATGGAAATTGTAATGAAATGATACTGGTGTTTGCAAAATTTCCTTTTAAATTCTTTTGCGTAAGATAAAGTGAGAAATGATATCAGTACTGGCTCAAAGAGAATCCAAGAGTGAAATGCCATAGGCACAGAAAAGGGGTAAAGAGGATTCTTTAAAGTATCTTTTTGGGGTAGTCTCCTTTGCTTTGTTAGCATAGGAAAACTGACTTCAAATGTTCCTAGATGGTGTGTGTGGTTCATGTTAGTAGAGATGTGGGATTTTATTGTGCACAACTATGAAAAGACCTAGATCTCAGAGTAAACCAAAGAGAGTTTTAATCTTGGTTATTTAAAATCTCCTTGTACCTGTCTTATTAGGAGTATTATTTTTTTAAGAAGAAACTAATTTGCAACTGGCTATAAAGAGTGACATTGTGTCTGGGAAATGCTTTACTAACACACTGCATTGTCCCACAAGAGTACTTCTCAAGTCCCCAAATGCAGTGCTGACAATCTGTGACAGCCTGTGAATTGTTGGGGAGCAGTTGCAGAGGATGGACAGTAGAGTGAGGGGTTGTGTGTAAGTTATAGAGGAGTCTGAGGTGGGAAAATCAGAGAAGAGCAGAGCAACTCAGTTTCTCTGGTCAGTTTAATGGATGCTGGTTAATTCTAGTTGTTAACTCTGCTAATATGACTGAAATAAACATCAAGAATAGAGAGAAAGAATAGTGTATTTCACTTTTCAAAGTGTTGTTTTATTCTGTCATCAAAACTGTAAGGTTAGATGTTCTATTGATGAGAATAAAGATTGAATAGATTTAAAAATTTTGAGGAGACTAGAAATATCATTTCATGCCAGGAAATGAGACTATAAAAGTCAGGGTAATGGAGCTGGGACTTAAGTTTTCCAGGAATTATTGCAATGGTAGTAACGCCAGTTCTCATGTCTAGATCCAAAATGACTGGAGCTTTATCTCAGCTAAATATATTTTCTGTCATTTATTATTTATTAGATTTTACATACCCACCCATATACACGTACCTCCAGCTGGTATTGTTTCAGAAAGAGCCAGCTGTAGCAATCTTCATTAGACATCAAGACATGAGTTTCAGATTTTATTTAGATTGTGGAGTAGGACTTAATGTGGGGCAAGTTGTGGTTGAATTCTTTTCTCTGATTATAAGGCAGTTATACAAAGTAAGTCTATTTGGTCACTGTTCTAGGAATCATGTCTAATTCTGAATATAGGACAAGGCCTCGGGCACGTTGTTTGGAGTCCGTCCCCCATTGACCCTGTTTCTGGTTTAGGTTAGTAGGTTACTTTTACTACTTGGCCATTAGTGTCACTGCATTAAATAAACATAAGAGAGATGTCATTTTCAAGATTGCTTGCTGTCTTATCACTGTTATACTGATGATATATATAAAAAAGATACCAGGGTAAATGAGAGGATGGTGTGACATGGAGACTAGAGATACCGTAAGAGAAATTGTCTAGGATGTAACCTTGATGCTGCATTGCTTAGGGTATCAAATATGTAAAGCTAGGGAAGCCCCTCTAAACTGAAAACAGTCAGTCACAGACTTTTCCAGTTTTCCTATTTTGAAACTTTGGTTCCAACTGGAATAGTTTCTATACCTGTATCCAAAAACACTTTTTGACTTAATTAACTCTTTATATTATGGAGGCCATTCTTCCTACTTGGGATGTCTCCCTTCAATCATTGTTTGAGTTGCAGCCTCTTAAGGCCTAGTTCTACTTCTACCTTCAGTGATATCTTCGGTAACCGTTCTAGGCCTTCAGTGGTATCTCCTTTCGGTTTTTATCATTTACTGCTTTTCTCATTTGGCAGTTATATACTACCTTAAGACAACTTAGAAGTTTTTTTTTCTTATCTTCCCAATTAGGTAGAGACAACCTAAAGGGAAAGCTACATTATTCATGTAACTCAAACTGTGTTGTTACTTTTAAGGCTGCCTCTTACATAAATATCAATAGCATATGTGCACCTAATAAATATCCAACTGCAAGAAAATGGCCATTACCAACTGGTATCTCTTACTAGTCTTTAACACTTATCTTTTTTCCATATGTGTATCTTAAGAATAGTAGATTAGAATACACTTTAATTACCTAAGCCATGTTTGATCAGTAGATTATTCTTCTTTGAAAGCCTTTTGTAGCATTCTGTACAGGCATTCTGATCCTTAAAGGAACATTGCTCTGAAGATACCATGTTCTGAGGTAATTTTGTTAACTCTTAAAATTCTTGTAAACCTCTGATTTGCATATAAGAGAAGCTCTTATAAATTATATAATGATTTCCTTGCCTTCTTTGATGTGAAACTTCTTTTAATTACAGTTTTTTACTACCTATATTTCTCCCTTCACACTTGCTGGCAAACTACCAGCAGTGAGGAGACAGAGTTGTAACTAAATCTCTATTCTAAGTACTTCTTCTCCTTTATAAGTATTATTCTCTGTTGTTGCTATTGCACTTGGATTTTTTTCTAACTATGTTATGCTTTTGTTTGTCCCATTTTTTAGAAGATATGTATTCTAACTTACTATAATAGTGAAGTGCATGACTTTGAAATCTTAGCAAATACTTATTTCTCCTCTGTAAAATTAAGATAATAGGTACCTCATAGTACTGTATTGAGATTAAATAGAATAGTGTGTCTTAAACACTCAGCACAGATTAATCCTAGTGGTCTCCATTTTAAAAATTTACACAGCAATATGTTAGCTTTAACCTGTGAATCCTAAAGGGGCCAAAATATTAAATTTAATGCATGTGACGTTTGTGGTGCACCCCAAAGCCTTATTCATTTCAATTCTCTTCCTCAACAGTAGTCTATCAGTTTAACCATGGATAGACCCAGAAGAGGAATTTATTTCAAATAATTATAGAAAGACCGGGCCTCCCTGGTGGCGCAGCGGGTTGAGCGCCACAGTGTGAATCATCCACAGCACAGCAGTGCGAGTTCGATCCCTGGCCAGGGAGGGGACCCACATGGCGCAGCAGACATCTCCTGCCTCGCCCACTGCTCTCCTCAGCAGTGTATTTCAGTCGATCTGCCTGTTCTGCTCCCCACTCTGCCTTTGGTGAATCCTCTCACCCCGCACACCTCTGGCCTGTACCCCAGTTCTTGTATGCATAAATAAATAAATCTTTAAAAAAAAAAAAGAAAGAAAGACCAACCTACCGATATTAAGAGAGGGAAAAGAAATTTTTCTTTCTCTCTTTCCCTTGCCACCATGTATTTGTGTGTGTGTGTTTGTTTAAGCACATGTGTTAATTGCAGAGTAGAAACCAGACTTTTAGTCTCTACATTTCTATTGCATTTTACACTGCCTTTGTTTAGTTAGGTTAAAGTTATTCTTGATATGTTAAAGTTGCTCTTGATTGTCTTTTGAGGTGGCCAATAATAGGTGCTAACATTAAACTTGGAACAGTTAAGTTGGTGAACCATGGGGTTACCATGTCAGTGGAGTGTGAAAGAGACTAAGCTGGGGACTGTTTCCCGGCCTATAAAGCGTGAAATCAGTTGGTGCTGGTGCATGGCCACTGTAGCCGGTGAAGTGTAAAATAAGTTGGGGGCATGAATTGTGTTATGTTGTGAGAAAAAGCTTCTCATGCTGTCATTGGTTTTATGTATTTCAAGGTTCCCAAGAATCCCACTGGAATCATGTATGTTGTTTCATTGTCTTGATACTCAGATTTTGCATGAAATGTTTCTTTTAGTTATGCAAGCATTATCATTTTTCTAAATGCCTGTAGAGAGGCCTACTAGACTATAAATGTCCAAGGATGATTGATATTAGAATGTTGTAACTATTATATTTTGTTTAAGATTATATCTGAAAATAACCACCAGCTGAAGCAGGTATTTTTCTCTTTTTAGTCTCAGATTTGAGAGTGTACTCTACATTCTGCTTTGAGGTGTCTTGCAGCCTAAGAACTGTTTCATGATTTTCAGTGGTCATTAGTCCCATGTTCACATAGGCCTCTGGAGAAAGGGAAATGTATAAGGATAATGTTTTCAAGTGGTTGGGGGAGTTGGTAGAAAGAAGTATGGCAATTATTCTTCTGGGGAATAGAAGAGAGGGCATTCTTCTCCTGACACATGGTGAGGTTCTTCACCATATGGCTTTGAGGGTGAGGCAAGGTGAATGAGGAAGTTTCAGAGACAATAATGAATTATTATCGTCAGCATTTCTAAGTCTGGAAGGTTATTGGCAATAGACATGCCGTGAAAGCATTGAAGTTCTTTTATTTTTATCCTACTTGGTTTTCTTGTTTTATAACAGCATTCTTTGAACTCGATTTGGTTGCTTTATACATATTCTGTACTTAAACATATTCTGTGCAAATTTGGGCGGTTTTTTTGGTTAAGACAGTACTGTGAGAGACTATCCTGCTGAGTATCAGGCAGTCTACTGTGGGAGTTGAGTGGAGAGACTCAGAAAGTCTAACACTTAGGAGCTAGTTGCAGATTTTAAGTTATTTCATTTGCAGATTTCTCATCTAAAATTGTAATAACAATGAACTAATAGTGTAGTTGGAATAAAATGAGATACTATAAATAGAAAACATCACAGTTCCTATAACATAGTAACCACTAATTAAATGGTAGTAATTTTACTTTTCCTCTTCTCTGCTCTACCATTGGCATTCCTCTACCACTACTTCATTTCACTTTTGCTTGTAGTGCTTCAACCTTAATGTAATAGAAAGCATAGTTAAACATGGTTCACAGCAGCAGAGTTTGAAAAACATACCATTGTTCCCTAGGCGTGGCTTATGAGATCTTTCTTAACCCAATGGAGACTTCTGTTTTTTTTTTTTTAATTTTTATGAAAGGAAAGGATCTTTGTGTTGACTTGAGAAACTTTGCAAATGAATATTAAAAATCTTTAAAGCGTATTTGGTTAATGCAAATAAAAAAGCTTTTCTATTAACTTAGGGAATATATAGAAAGAAGAGTTCAAAGAATTGTCGTTTCTTCTTCACACAAGCTATTTTTTTCTGAGAAAGCACCCTTTTTTTGAATTCTTAGAACTATTTTATTCAGTGCTAAGAATAGTCATAGAGTTCTTGTTCAGTGTATGAGGCACATTTTTGTGTGAATGGGAGGGTAAAGTTATCCTGATCATTTAAACTAATGGAGATGAGCATTAGTGTGGGTAATATATTTGGTTTTGATGGTACATTATGTGATTATTTTTGCAGCACATTAACTTCTTGATTAAACTTTGCTGAACCTAGTGTGTTCTATATACCTGCTGGGTAAAAGACTGGCTAAGGTAGCAATGATGGTGATAAAAGTACTAGTTTAGTTGATAAGAGCTATGGGTTTTGGTGTCAGTTCCCATTCAGATAGCTGTAAGTCTTAGATTCCTCAACAGTTTCCTGGTCTTTAAAATAAGAAGATACACTGGCATAATTTTCAAGAGCCTTTTTCAGTTACAAGGTTATAATTAAAGTCTGATGAAGGTAGCATGTCTATCAGGAAAGGGAGTAATGACACATTTTGGCCACCAGAGGGTGAAGTCCAGTCAGTCAGTCAACTTGTACTGTTTTTGACCTGAATTTGGTGTCCTTGGAAATGGAAGAGAACATGTTGCTCTCTATCCACTTATTTCAAGTTGTGGAGCCTCCTGGCCTTCTGATTTAACTTCTATTAAATATATTTCTGTGTTTTTCTTTTCAACATTGTAGGTAGGACTGGGGCAAATACATAAGGGAGAAAAATAGAGGAGTTTTTTTTTGTTGCCAGGGATTCATCTGATTTTGTTCTCTTAATATGGTGCATGGCTCTTAGGTCACCCATAGTCAGCTTTGATAGGAAGCACAAAAATATGGGTCATCAAATTTAATTATTTCTGGCCACCTTCTTTCCCTAAGGCAAACACAAAGGTATACACACAAGTCATATTCTGCTGCCCCCATTCCCCCTGTAATCACTGGGATAGAAATGAGAAATACACTAGAATGAACACAGTGCTTATAGTTGAAGCCTAGGTTCTAGTCTTGCCACTTAATATCTTTCTAATCATAGACATTAAAACCTCAGATCTTCTGTTTCCTTACTTGAAAAATCAGGACATTGAATTCTGGACCTATACAATGCTATTCAGTAATGTGATTCCAAGGTTCTATAAAAATTCTCTAATATTAGTTTATGTGAATGGCAGTGATACTCATATCACATTATAATTAGGTAGTATCTTATAGAAATAGCACATACTTTTTTAAAAAAACTTAGGAATAGAGCTATGGCTGTTATTAAGACATAAATATTGAAATATTAAACTACTGTTATAGGACAGGGAGAGGGATACCCCAGAACTCCCAAACTTGCCTTCTTTGAATGGGTTTTGCCATTTGCTGCATTAAGACAATGGAAAGGAACTTTAATATAATTAGGGCATAATATAGAAAGGACAAAGATTATAGTTACTAAGTTAAGCATACAAAGTTACCCATTTTTTTGAGGGTAAAAGTTTAGCCAAATAGGATTGGCTCAAAGCAAGGTCTAAAAGCTTGCTACAAGTTTAAAGGACTTTTTAGTAGAGACTCATAGACAAGGGTTAGAAAGAGTTAGACAAGTTTGGGAGGAAAAGAGCAAAATTAAAATTAAGTTGAAAGCTGCCATTGTTAAGCTCCTCACAGGTCTTTTACCCACATCTGTTTTAACTAGTTTAAGACTAAAAAGCAAGCGCAGTTTTTTTACATGTCCTTTTGCTTTACGTGCCTCCTCCACGTTTCCTTGCTGCTCTCCATTTTGCTTTTTTCTTCCTCCCTTCCTTCTGTCTTCTCTCTGCAGAATTTTTTTATCCCTACTTAGCTTCACCCACTTAGGGAGGAACTGGGATTCTGGAACTTCTCCCTGGGGACCACCCTGTTACACTACCATAACAGCAATAACAATGACAATTAATGCCACTGAGATATTTTTTAAGCTCACAAACAAGTGCATATAAATTCTCAGCATAGGCTTAGGGTGGCAGGAAGGGGCCAAAACTAGGAGCCAAGCTAACCCGATAGGGACATAGTTTATGGTGACGTATTTAAAGGAAAATCATTTAGAAAAAGGGGACTGGTGTGTTCTGGGAATCCGTCATAAAGCTGGAATCATTGTCTGTCCATTTCTTCCAGCTACACAAGTAGAGATAACTTTGTTACACTTGTCCACTTGTAAGAGTCTGAGTTGCTGTTTGAGATGCACCGGTTCCTGTGGAAGGAACAAAGAGGACAGGGTGTCCAAACAGACAAGCTGAGAAGAGTTTCTAGAAGGTGATAGAGCAAATGGATACAGACGTGTGCTTGTGAAACAGGGAGGGATTAGTACTTAGATATGTACACAAGAGAATAGAAGCCAGCCAGGCAGATTAAATAGAAACAGCATTTTTGGGTATGGGAATAGACAAAATTTTAATGTTCTGTCTTGAACCTCCCATCCTTGGTGTTAGTGGGCAAGGTGTATTTGATATAACCAAGGCTCCACACATTTGAACTCTGTGTGGTTTGTATGGTTCTAATAGCTTCACACTCCACTGGGCATACATATTCATAGATCTCACTACCACTGCAACGTTCATTTCATAGAACTGGCTAGTAAAAAATTGGCAGGCAAACTAGCTTTCAAGTACTTCTAGGAATGGAGCCCAGCTGTTCCCTTTGGGCTTTGAGCTGTTGGAATTCATTGGGTTAGCAGCTAGAAAGAATGAAACTAGCATTTCAGCCTAGTTTATGACAGCAAAGCAGAGGTGTTAGAATTTCTTTTCTAGAGGTTTACACTGCAAGTAACTTAACCTGATTGTGTGTCTTAATATTACTGGGCTTCTGACCGCTGAAATATGGCTTGGATCGATGGTGGTTTGGAGAAAGTAGAAAGAGGGCTATCCATCATTCTGAGGCTCCATAGAAGCTGCCTGATAGTGCTGCTTTCACCAAGCAGCCATCTGTCCATCCATCCATCAGTAGGATGAAATGAGATTTAGCGGAACAGGCAGCTGTAACTCTGAGACACTTTCTAACCAATGATTGCAAGCCCTGGCCTGAGTCTGACCACAAAACACAGCACTGGGGTTTGGCGGGATGTGGCAGCAAGTGCAGTCTCATTCCCGTCACTGCCAGCCAGGAGTGTATGTATTCAATATGAGGCCAGAGCACAGCCGTATTTCCCATAGAAAATTAGACTAAACTTGGGGTGCCAAGCAAACAGTAATTCTCTCGGCTTCATACTGTTCTGCAACTTGAGCAGCCCCTTTTGATGGACAATTTTTTGTTTGACTTGGAGAAGAAATAGAATTAAGAGTTGATTTTATTTCACTGGAGTCCTACCCCACAGTTTAGCCTTTAACCCATATCTTATGTTGACAGATGCTTTGTAAATACTGATAATCAGGAAAGCCACCTTTTTCTCAATTGAAAACACTGTGGGTACTTCTACTAGCAATTCCCAGCTCTGCATGGTAATGGGTGAGGCTAAGTTTAATTCAAGGCTATTTCAGTGGCATTATTTTATATGCATTTTTCTTTTTCCTTTTAAAGTCTAAATTTTTATTTAGATTGTTAGGTAACAAAAATTATATTTCCATTCTTATTTCTCTTTACATTAGTGTGCCAATCTGAAAGGAAAGAAAATGTGGCCAGGAAAATTTATAAAGGATTAGAAGCAAGAAGTTGAATTACTTCTAAAATGGATAATTCAGCTTGAGTATTTAATGTTAACTGTTATTTTCCTTGTTGCCCTGCTTTTCCAGGGCACTCATCGTCTTGGTCATTGAAGCTCTGTGCTCAAGTTGCTTGTCTTGGTACCTTCCCTGGCCACGATCAGCTTCTCTTGACTATTTTCCTGGAGTGGTCACTTCAGGCTCTTGCTCTTTGTTCTGAAGCCTTGCTTTTCATTTCAGTTTGGGGGAGGGGTCCAGAGAGCCTAATGTACCGGAGATGCCTCGGAAATGAGAGCCTTGGATGAATTCCTGGGCCTATTGATCCACCAGCAGTTTATGCATCCTGACATTCATAATCTCAGTAGGCTGCTGATGTTCCTGATTAATGGGCCCAGGGGCTGTCCATCCGTCACTTCACATTAATTACTGAAGAGGTGTTTTTCCAGTGATTTACCTGACAGTGGGCTGTGATAAATACCCCTAAGCAGAGTGGGCAGTGATTAATCACAGGACCACACCCCTCCCCCCCTTTTCCCTTCCCCCTAACCACAGGCCAGCATTGGGACCTGACCAAAGAGTGCCCCCTCCCCATAAACTATCTATCTCCATAATTGCTTGTGGATGCATATTTATTGGGGCATGGGACCTGACAGATAGCATTCTAGAATTTGTGCCAAAGATGATGAAAAATAAATCTTCCCAGTAGGAAGAGTAACTGGTATATTTTTATATGGGACAGAGAAGTATATATGAGCTGTCTTTTTGTTACTTTTAAGAGATGATAGAATTATTGCCTACCTACTATGCATGTACTCAACACTGGTAGTTGATCTGTGAGCTTTAAAGAGAGGAGAAAACAGTTTTTGTCTTTGATGTTTGTAGACTATTCAGGGAGAATCTGTGAGCAAAAATGAGAACGTAGAGAACATTTCAAGGCTTACTTATAATCTTGGGAAGAATTGGGATAGAACTCCAGGGTTCCATTTCATACTGTGTGCCTTAGAAAATGTAATTTAGTTAAATATTTAAATATTTGAGCGTTTTTCATATGTCAGACATTGTATTCAATTCTGGAAATATGAAGATGAATGTGATACAGTGGCAGATTTCAGGTCTAGTTAGTGCCTCTGTCTTTAGTTTTTCAAGCAATAAAGGAGTTTTCTTCAAGGAAGTTGTTAAAGTAGTTTAATTTACATTAATTAAAGTGATATAAAATTAATTTTAAACTTACATATTAATTTTTTTTCCTATTTACTGAGTACCTCTTGTGTTCCTTGGGATAGAAGTTTGTGAGAAGCAGTATCTGCCCTCAAGAAACTATATTATGGAGTGCAAGATGACATTCATAAATGAAACATGTAAACAAGACTATAAGATAGTATATAATGACAGATGAATTCCATAGGTGATGAATGCACATGAATTCACAGATGGATGAAATCAGTGTCTTCAAATAACTAAAGAAAAAACTGGATTTAAAATGAGCCTTTTGAATGAATAATGACTAAGATTGTTTAAACTGAGATTATTTAATTCAAGGAAGCATTTTAGAAATTGGAATGAACTAACCATGAGATTCTCTAGTGCAGAATGGAGGGTCTGTATTTGAGAGTCAGAAATAGGATTGGAAAAGTAGATTGACAACAATAATGGACAACCTTGAATGTCAGGTAAACTTAGCTTATATTGTGTAATTCTGATGAGTGAAGGTTTTGAACAAGGAATTAAGAAAAAGGTGTATTTTAGAAAAAAAAAAATACATTAACATGCCTAATGTCCGCTGGAATTGCCAGAGTACCTTGGAATATTCTCATGCCCTCTTTTCTCAGGTTGTTGAGAATAAAACTGTCCAGATTAAAAATACAGTTTTATTGCTCTCCCTGAGTATAATACAAAGAATAATACAAATAATTATGTGGTTAGGTTACTTTTGGAGTAAATAATAGAGCTGACTTTCAAAGGAGAATGAGTTTAACAGTCCTTACTCATGCAAAGTTGAGTAAGTCAATGGAAGTTTTAAGTAATGACTGCTGAATTAAATTAGGAAAGACTATAGCCTCAAGTTTTAAGAGAGAAATTGATTTTTAGTCTCCGTAATATAACTTCATTAAGGCAGCACTAATTACTGTTTTCTAGATAGAAGTATTTTAAAGTCAAGAATCAGAAATCAAAGAGCTATAACTATACTTGGTTAGGAATTTCTAGGGAGTTTGATTTTTTAATTTAAAAAATTAAGATACACATATAGTAAATTCACCTATCTTACATTCTATGAATTTTAACAAAATTCCACACAATTAAGATAGAGAATAGTGCCATCAATCCCAAAACTTTCCCTGTACCTCTTAGTAATCAGCTCCTTATCTGAACTTGAGCTTCAGGCAACAAGTGATGTATTGTTTCTTCCCTGAAGTTTTGCCTTTTCCACATCTTCTTTCAAGTTATCAGGATGGAGACTGCTTTATTAAGATGCTAGGGGTGGGACGAACATTTAACCACATGGGGGACCAGTCAGGGGAATCCCCTTATTTTTGTTTTGTGTGTGAGGACCCGTTGGGGCAGCCAATTAAGGCTCTCCACACCACAGGGAGAGTGTTTTATGAAGACTCTTAATAGGTGTTAGTAGGGATTTTTATCAGCTTGTTTTGGTTGTAGTTTTCTGTATTTAAAAGTGTTTAGGTACTCTTTCACTTTCCCTAAACCTCCAGGTCTGTAGATTCATTGGTGTTGAACCAGTGCTCTCTCATTTCTTTGTGTATGCATTCTTTTCAGATGTATTAAACACACACAAAAACCCTCACACAAAAAAAAAACCGTTTCTTCGCATTTTCCAGAATGTCATATAAGTGAAATTGTGTCTCCCTAGTGGTAAAAGATGTTGAGCATGTGTGTGCATGTGCATGTTTGCGCATTTTCCATTTCTCTGTTGTTCAGATTGGTTCCCCATAATGAGTTTTCAGAACTCATTATGTATTCTGGATAAAAATTTTTTATAAGATGCATGATTTCAAATATTTTCTCCCAGACTGTGGCTTGTCTTTTCAATTTCTTAACACCGTCTTTTTTTAAAGATTTATTTATTTATGCATACAAGAGCTGGGGTACAGGCCAGAGGTGTGAGCGGTGAGAGGATTCACCAGAGACAGAGTGGGGAGCAGAACAGGCAGACTGACTGAAACACACTGCCGAAGGGAGCAGTGGGCGAGGCAGGAGAGGTCTGCTACGCCATGTGGGTCCCCTCCCTGGCCGGCAGCAGGGATCGAACTCGTGCTGCAGTGGCTGCTGTTTGCTCCATAGTGCGTTGCTTAACCCACAGTGCCACCAGGGAGGCCCACTGTCTTTGAAGAGCAGAATTCTTAATTTTGATGAAGTTGTTTATTCACTTAATATTTTTACTTTATGAATCATGTTTTTGGTGTATCTAAGAAATCTTTGCCTAACACGTAGAATTTTCCAAATTAGGAAACTATTTAGGAAAAGCCCTAAATAGTTTTGGAGTTTGTATTTAGGTCTGTGATTCATTTTGAGTTCATTTTGTATGTGGAGGCATGGATAAAAATCATCTTTTTGTTGTTGAATGTTCTATGCAGAGAGAAACTTACTGTATTTGTTCATAATTTACTTTGTTTTACTTAACATTTAGTAATGTAGATACTATAATTTATTTCCATATTCCATTCATTTATATATTTATATTTAAAGAATGAATGGAAGCAAAACAGAGAGACCAGTTAAATGGGTTTTTCTAGTAATACAGGCATTTGTATGTTGTGATTTAACTTGGAATTGTATTAGGGATAGGGGAAGCTAACAGCTTAAAGAGATACTCAGGTAAGATCAGTGCAAATTATTAACTGATAGATTACGAAGAGTGAGAAAGAGAGGGAAGTCCCGAAGTGTCCCCAGTAAAAATCTTGGTATGTTCCTGTAGAATGTTCACATTTCCTTCCTTCCTTTAGGGGGAGAGAAGAAAAGATCCTTGATTTATTTTAATAAACACCACCTTGTGGTTAAAAATTCATTGAGACTTTGGGTAGAAGTAAATCAGAAAAGGGAAAAAATGAAATAGTATCTAAATAATATGTAAGTCATGATGAGTAATTCTCTTCCCTGATTATTTTTGTATGTTGAGAAAAATAGAAAACGATTTGATTCCTTCAATTTTGATGGTTAGCTTCTTAGCATATAAACAAATAAAATCTGCAAACTGGTTTCCTTGCTGTTTCAGAACAAAAAAAATAGCATACAATTGATCTTCTCCAGAGAGCTGTTCCATGCAGAGAGAAACATATTTATTCATAATTTTCTTCTTTTTTCCATGTTTTTACTCAACATTTAGTATGGTAGATATTATAAAAACCTTTGAACTTGCATTGGAGAACTCAAGGCTTCTAACACTCCGATCACCTAAGGTGACTAAGGAGCCACTAGGAGCTGTGTGTGGCAGAACACTGCAGTGGGTGCCAACGGTGTTTTCATGGTATTAGAGGAACAAAGACAAATTTTCAGAAAAGGAGAAGTTAGTGATGAACAGTTCCCATATGATTCAAGATTTCAGTGGTTAAGATGGGAGGATATGTGTAGAGCTCACAAAGGTAAACAACTTTCCTTTTATTTCCTTCTCAGAATGATTGAGTTAAAAATTTAAATATGGCATGTTATCACATTGTTAAAGTTAGACAGGTGTGATAAAGATACTCAGTTGTTCTGTTGCACATGTACTATGGGATTGAGAGTTGTGAGCTGTGTTAAAAGCTTGAATATCAGTCAAAGCGAGGTTTCACTTCTTACTCCATTTATTGACTGGATGTGTGAGTTGGTGATATTCTTATATGTACCTCAAGGAGTTGTCGTGGTGGTTAATGAGATAATATATGTCAGCACATGCTTTCTTCACTGACTTCGTTAGTACAGTAAAAATTTAAGTTACATTGCTATGTACAGTTTTTAAAATCTAACATATTACAGGTTTTTATAATCTCAGGAACAGTGCCTTTCATTGTTTTTCATAATTGAAATATGTCTGCATATTAACTATCTGTAAAAGTATTACTTTTAAAGTAATACTTTAAAAGAAGAACTTACTTTTTTTGATGGTGGCAGGACGTTACGTTTTTCAAGAATGAACTAGGTATGAGGTTTAATTTAACCTGGCTTTGGTATAATTTTAATCTGTTAGTTTGTACATAAAGCTTATTTCTGTAAGTAGATATCCTCTGTGTGTGTAGCATAATAGTTATATAAAATAGTTAAATTAGAAAAATAAGTTAGATAACGTATGGAAGGAATTCTTACCTTTGATCAAGCATACACATACCTTTCACCTATTTATAGTCTATATTAAGGAGAAATATTTGAGTTGATACACACACACACACACACACACCCGCCCAGCGTCAGGCATCGAGCTCATGTTGCAGTGGCTGAGCACTGCTTCATAGTGCACTGCTTCATAGTGCACTGCTTAACCCACTGTGCCACCAGGAAGACCCAAGAACATTATTTTTAAACTCTTTATATTTACCAAACATTTATTGAATGCCATCCATATGCCAGGAATGGTTCTGGGCATTGACACTATAACAATGATAAGAACTTTGAAAGAACTCAAGGTATAATTGAAGAGTCAGATAGGCTAACAGTTGGATATGGCAGCAAGGAGCAGAAAGTACATAACCTACATTTGCTGAAGGAGTATATATTGAAATCTACAACATGCGGCAGACATCTCAGAAGGAACAGTCCTGAGCCATCCTTGGCAAGTAGATCTTCTAATGGCAGTGGAAAATCTTTGGTTTGGCTTCACTGTAGTACAGGCACAGTATAATCTTAGATAAGACTAGACCCCCTAAAACTTCCGTATCAACTCTCTTGACCCATTGGTGTTCCTCTGGCTTTACACATCCATAACTCAATTGTGTCTTTTAGAGCAGCATTTGAAGAGCTGGAGGGAGGGAGGTGTTAGGGATTCTGTTCTCCTAGATGTCAACTAATTGGAGCAGTTATCCCTGACTAGTTATCCCTGACTATTTTTCTTTCTAAGGTGATTGCCAAAGATATTAAAGCCCAGGGTACTAAACACATTGGTATGTTCTTGTTGCCATAAGGCAGTAAAGAGGGCAATCTCTACTTTCAGATTATCTGTATTATAATCAGTGGCATTCTAGTTCATTGTCCTTCAACATATTAAGTACCATCCCTGTGCCTCAATTTTTTCATAAGTAGAATTAGACTGGTAAAAATAACATTTTGTCATTATGTAGGCAAACAAGATCTGGCAACATTAAGTATCATAAAGTTCCTATATTAAAGTTTATATGCTTTGCTTAAATAAGAATCTCAGAACCTTAGAATTAGAAGCCATTTATTTTTGGTTTGTATTTAGTTTGAATACACTGGAATTTATAATATCTATTTGAAATAAAAATGCTGAGAGTAGTAAGAGGTAATAGATACCATAGAGACAGAAACCATAAAAACCAGATACTCTGCTAAAAAAAAAATGTTAATTTGGGACTCAAAACATAGTTGTGTTGTAGTTGGGGGAAGAGCAACTTTCACACTGAATAAGTTCTTAAGGTGTCACTTGACCAGTTTAGCGGTTTGACTAGAGCCCTTTGGCTCCTTGTTCAGCTTCCCATTAATGAGTCTGTTCCCTGCATATCTTTGAGCAAGATCTGTGTAAGGTCCCCTAGATGTGTCTGCCTGTTTTAATACCTTCCTTTTCTTCAGTCTGGGTATGTTAAAGAGAAAGCCTAGAGTATTCTCTTCCTCTGTAGACACTAATATTACAATTCTTCACAATTAGCTTCTTTAAATTATGATATATTTTGTAAACCTGTTTTGAATAGAAGTAAGACTTCATATGGATGTAGGAATTATTTTGTGGTTTCAAGTGTGAAATATATCACTGTATTAGTGCAAGTGCATTTATGGAAGGATGCATTAGGAAAACTGCAGTAGAATTAGTTGTGGTTCATTAGCAGATTTTATAGTTTTTAAAATATGAAACCATTTCTCTGCAGTCCAAGATAATTTTTCATGTTATGTTGCACACAAGTGCCTCTGCGATATGTTGGATCAAGTAGATTTGAAAGTGAATCTCTTTCACAGGAGGAAAAATGTCTTATTTTCTTATTTGTGGAATGTTCTCGACACTGGGAGTAGAAGACCATACAAGTGTAGAAAGATTGAATGTATTTCTAATTTTATTATTCTGCTATAGATGTCTGATTAGGTGGTATAATCTACCAATTTTAAGTTCATGTTTTTCTTTCCTTCTTCTGTTATATAGCCAGAATTTCAAATCATTAGTAGGAGAAAATGTTGTCCATTCCTGATGTGAAAATTCTGACAGCAGTTTAGAAGTTTTTCAATCAATTAAGTGAAACAACTTAGGAATAGACTTTTAAATTATAAGAATTAAAGTTTTTAACTTAAAAAAGTGATATATAATAGGTTTAAAAAAAAATAAGAGCAGTGCACATAGGGTAAATATTTTTGGACCTTTGTTTAGCCAGATATGTATGTGAGTCTGTATGTACTGTGTCATGATGTGAAATGTTTTTAAATAGAGTACAGAAGTAAATTTGAAGAAAAAACAAAACTCATAGAACATCTTTTTATACATTAATCCTCCCTTATTCCTGGGGATAGAACCCTAGTGGATGTCTGAAAACTCCAGGTGGTATCATACTCTATATATAATATGTTTTTTTCTTTATAGAGATATCTTTGATTTAATAATAGCCACAGTAGAAGATTAGCAACACTAGTAACAAAATAGAACAATTATAATAATACTGTATAGTAAAAGTTTACATAGTCTCTCTCAAAGTATCTTAATTGTTTATATTTCTGGACTGCTGTTGACTGCAGGTAAAAAAATGAAACTGTAGATAAGGGTGGACTACTACTCTACTGGAATCTGCTTGTAGCAGATAAGTCTCATTCACAAAGCTTTTTAAAAAACTGTGAAAAGATCTAGAAGCATACATAGCAAAATTTTAACAGTGATTATCTCTCTAAGGTGAGAATACAGAGTTCTTATTTAGATTTGTTATATAATTTTGTTCTAGGAAAATACAGAAAGAATTTTTATGGGTTCATTTTATACTTAAAATTTTTTTCTTAAAACTAGCTTTCCCCTCTATTATAGACCTTTGAACTATCTAGTGTCTTTATATAAGGAAATCTGATTTTCTGTAGTTGGAGATCCCATTCTTCAGGTGGTAGTCCATAGTGACCAAGAACAAACTCATCATCTAATTTTGTCATCAGGATACTGAGCATTCTATAAAATTCCCTATGTTCATTACCTTAAGTGTCCAAAGGTAGACGAGTGAATTCAGATATGGTATATTTATACAATGGAATACTACTCAGCTATAGAAAAAGATAAAACTCTTGCCATTTGTGACAACATGAATTGAATCCTGAGACTATGCTGAGCAAAATAAGTCAGGGGAGAATGACAAATACTGGTTAGTGTCACTTACATGTGGAATATAGAAAAACTAACAAAGGATCAGATAAAGCCAAAACAACAACAAACCCTAGAAATCTGTCTGTAGAATTGAAGCTACCGGAGTGGGAGAGAGCACAGTGGACCATGATGGAGGAATGTGGGTATATTTATGGTGGTTGTGGTATGTTAACATCTGAAGGGGTGATCTATACTTCTGAATCATATACAATGTGGCAAACCAATGCTATCTAAATTAAAAAACAAAACCTTGTAAATGAATAAGTGCTGCTTTTGCAAGATCACTACTCCAAAGATATATACTGACTAAAGAAACAGTTTAAAGTTTGTGTTCATTAGACTGATTAAATTCAAATGACTGAAGAACTGATTTTGTAAAAGCTTTCTTCAATTCTGACCTTCTGGTAAAGCAAAAAGAACTTTTAAGGAAGTAGTTGAATATGTGAGCTTGATATATGTATACATATTGAAGCCCAAGGTGCCTTAACTGTCCTGAGGTAAATAATCAAGCTATTCAGAATATCAGTTTCTACTTAATAATTGCCTTGTATTTCTAAAAAAGAGTAGGACAAAGCAGGTATTGATAGAATTTTTTATCTTATTAAGTTTCTGTTTCAGGATTTAAAAAATTGTTAAATATACCTTTATTAAACTTACCTCCCCACCTTCCAGAGTTTGTAGGGGAATCAGAGCCACTGAAGAATTTTCAACAAGGAAATGAGCAAATCTGATTAGTATTTTAGAAAATAACTGGAAGCAGTGTAGAACCAGTAGGCTTGGTCACTGATTGAAATGTCAAGGATAATGACCTCTAGGTTCTGGCTTGAACAACTGGGCTGACAGTGATACTATTCACCAAACCATGAAATTGGGGAGGGAAGACCAGTGAATCTTTTTGAGGAGATGAGTAGAATTTAAAAGTACATAATTATCTTAGTGCTCAGAAATTTATTGGTTTACTTATATCATTTAACATATTGCATATTACATTGCTATAAACATTCATTTTGCTTATATTTTTCTTTATTAATGGACATATATGCTGCTGAGTGAAAGGGTGTTGACATAGTTTAGTTTTGCAAATTTATAAGTAGGCCCATGAGAAGAATGCTTTTAATAATACTGTAAAAGAAAGTAAGTTGTCTTACTGTATCAAAAAAAAAAAACAATAAAGCTAGGGCCCTTTATAGTTTCAAACATGTCTAAAGTGTCCTCATTTTCAGGAGAAAGAGTTAAATAGGAAAAAATGCTTCTAAATTTGTTGAGGATAACTTATCACATAGAAATATTGTATAAGCAGTCTTTACTGATTTGTGAAACAAAAGTGGACTTCTTTTGATGCTTTATATATTTTTTGATCATGATGAAATAATGGAACATTAAAGTGTTACAGATATACTTTATACATTCATGCTTTAGTTGATTTCTTGGCTTGTTATATTTCTGAATGTGGAAAAATCTGAAAAGCAAAACACAGGTGTTAACCAGGAAACTGTGTTTGCTCTTGTGGCATTAAGGATATGGCAAGATCTTAGTCCCATATGTAACTACCATTAACAGTTTAGATAATGACTTTTCTCCTTTTAGTAATATACATTATGAGAATTTCTTGTTAAGTGAAAAAATTGGTACTTGAACACATTTTAAAGTGGATTTACATAAAATGGAGACTAAAGTTTGAGTCATTAATTAAAAATTTAGGGATAGTCTTCAGAAATGGAAATGTTTGTTTTACCACATACATAACAAAATTTTAGTTGTAATCACAGCTATGCTTGTTCTCAGAATTAACAGAGAATGGTATACTTCCTTGGCACAGTTTTCCCACAAAGATGGTGTGATTGTTTGATACCGTTCTTCAGTTTGTTTGATTTTCTTAGCATTTATCATATAGACTAGACTGGTGCATCAGTTTTACCAAAACTATTGAGAGCTTTAGCAGTTTCTCAAGGGATTTTTCTTAATCCCTTGACATTTTCTTTCTTGATTCCTATTCTGTCATCAGCCTTATTGGATTTCCCCTCCTTTAGTTGCTCACTGTTTTTGATTCAGCTAGATCTTCATTCCCCAAGGCTTTCACTGAAATGATTTCTTTCTTTAATATATTTTCATAGACTTCATAAAATCTTGCATTCTTTTTCAAGATTTATATTTTTAGTTTACAGTTGAGTTGCATTGTGTTAACTTTGTGTGGTTGGGTATTTGCAGCATTCCAGGATACATAGATGTTCATATCAAGTGGAAATTAATTTTACTTGGCACATTGTGAATAATTATTGTATTACACAGACATTTGATATCTTGAGTCTGGGAGAGGTAGAGTTAGAAACTGAGTTAAGCTCCTACAGTCTTATATTTCAAAGGATTGTACCCTCACTCAAAGGCTTATTTGAAGAAAAATTTTTACTCTTAGTTATGGAAGGAAATATTTATTAATCCTGTTGAGTTTTACTACTTGCAGACTTGATAAACTCTGCTTATTGTCTGCATCTAAATTATTGTTTAAAAAATCGAATTTCCAAGAATTGTGAGGACACTGTCCTTTAAATAGCCCACCTATTATTATTTTCCTGTAATCAATTATATGAGTCCTCCTACCAGTTGTGTGAGGTAACCAACATATCACCATCCTATATTGAAAGTTCATCGTGATTTATTTTGTCAGATGCTTTGCAAAGATCAAGATACATTATATCTGTGATAATCTTAGGAAATATACTTTAGTGCTTTTATCTTTGAACATTAGGCTTTAAAAAAAGTCTTAAAGTCGTATTCTTCCGCGAATGAAAAGATTGAAGTAGACTAAATAATAAGCCATCGGAAAAAAAAGAGATAAGAGAATCACTTAGGACACTTGATGATCTGGTCATGGTAGATTCTTGGGCTGAAATGAAAATAGCCCATGTCATGATAACATAACTTCATTAAGGAAAGTATTCTGGACCATGTGAAATTTTAGGGAACTAGAATACAGTCAATGGGATTAATTGATCTTCCTTTCCCTTTTATTATCGCTCTCCTTTGGCATGTATGTGAGAAAACAGTAACAAGTACATTTGAGTATATATAGATGTTCTTTTGCTATATTTAATAGCTTAATTCTCTTTGCTGTGAACAAACTGATACCTACTTCACCATATTCTTTTGAAGATTGAAAGAATAACGCAACATAAATTGCTTAGTACATTTCCTAGTATTTTATAGACAGTAAATAAGGTTTATTTAACCCTCGTTAATTTTTTTCATCTCGTTAAATTCCATTGACCAGTCATGATGGGGGTGTCAAAGTTACTAATTTAATTTGCCTTTCACCTGTTGCCTTTGTATCTACCCTTCTTCATTCTACCTAGACTTTTTTTCATCCCTGCTGGAAGCACTGTGAATTTTTAGTAGGTCTTTGATTAAATAGTATTAATACAATAATTGCCTTTCTCTTTCCCACTCCCTTTTACTTTCCTCAAAAAATTGTAGTTCAGAAGCAGCATCTTCTAGAAAATCCCTGATTCATCTCATTTTCTAGCCCATGTTCAGATTAGTTCCATTCAGGTTACTTTTAAAAATATTTGTGTGATATATTTATGTTGAACAAATACTGTTGACTTTTCAATTTAGATTCTGAGCTAGAATACGGAGATGGTTATGTTTTATGAATACTTGGTAGCTGGCAATAAGTATTATAATTGACCTGTTTTTAATTCAGCCTAAAATAAAGTTACCTGAAAGAGAGAGTATAAAGGATTTTGGGAATATGAAGAAATAGGGGAGATATGTGGTAAAATTCATGAGCTCATGAGTTGTTTTGAAATTTACTTTCCTAAGTTGTTTACCTGATCACATTAATTATTTTATGGCAGGTTTTACTTTTAACTTCAGGGTTTCTATAGGATGGATTAGTAAGCCCTCTGCTTAGTCTTTAAAAAAATCTCTTGGTTCAATACATTGTAATTAGTTTCTGGTAATTGAGTCATTCTCTCTTTTTCTTGCAGACTGAGTTGGTGTCATGCAGCAAGCAGCTGAGAGATGCAGAGTTCGAGCCAGAAGGCCTGACATGGCACTTTATGTACCTAAAGCCCGAAGGGATGTGGCACTCATCAAGTCAGGCCATGAGGGAAAAAGCTGGGATCCACCTAATTCTGTGGTAAAAGAAGAACATAAAGAAGATGGTCTCTCCCAAAAGGAGATCTTTAGAGATAAACCTGAGACTCAAAGGCTAAATATTAATCCTGATAAAAAGGAGCACAATCACAGGGAAGGAAGAAAACCTTCAACAAAATTAAGAAAAGTCAACTGTCTTAAACAAAAAGATAAAGATAGAGTTTGTGCTAAGAGGGAAACCACGGAATCCAAAGATACATTATCCCAAGGACATCAGCTGAGTATCCCAGATCCTGAGATTATATCAAGTACACCTTTACAAAGACATTTTAAACCACAGAAGGTGGAGTGTTTGGAGGTTGAAACCAAAGATGTGACAGAACACGAGAGGTTGCTTTTATCACAGTGTTGTTCAGAAATCAGTGAGGCTCATGTTCTAAACAAACCGTTCCAAAATGAGGAATCCTGTGATTTCAGCAGGCTTAAACTAAACAAGGAAATGTTCGAAGATAGAGATTTGAAAAGCAAAATTGAATCCAATGCTAAGGTTGTCAAGATACTATCCCAGTTTCCTGGAGTTTTTAGTTCTGTATTGATAAAACCCGAGAGTATGGCTGTACCAGTAAAACTAAGCTCTGATTCTGGAATTGCTCAACAAAACCTGCAGTCATCAGGTGGAATGTTGAAACTCAGCAATGGAGACGTCACTACTGTTTCTGTTCCTGAAAGTCCAGATCCTGTCACTGATCCAAATTGTGTAGACTTTCAAGTTGAGAATGTTGGTGATAAAGCCAACAATGCACATTTCTTCTTGGGTCAGAAATGTATAGATTCCATTCCTGAGGCAAAGGGTCACATCTCTCATGAAATGGTAGTTAGCAAATCAGAGAACACAAATGACATTTTTGATCCAACCATACTTGGAGACTATGAGGAGAATGACAGTACTGCTACTGAGTTATGTGCAAGGGATGAACCTTCTGATACAGCTGTCCTTGCTCATGGATCAGATATAGATAATGAATCTCAGAGTGTAGGTGACATTACCAGTAAGGCATGTGGGATGGATTGTATAGATGTCATGTCTGATCTAATAACTGCAGGCAGCCCTTGTATAGTTGCAGTTAGAACTGTTAATGAGGCCTGTAGCAACACTAGTAGTTTCTCAAAATATCTAGAAATGAAAGCAAAAACAGTCCCTCTTAATGTAGCTGGAAGTGGAAATAACACTGAAAATTTCAGCAACTTGACTGCTTGCTTAGATACTTATGCTGAGAGTATTTCATCTAGTTTCACAGAGTCAACAGGAAAGCTGATAGAGAGCATGTCAGATTGTGCTTCCTCCTTACCTATAAAGAAGATTGCTGGTAGTAATTGTAACAGTATTTTGGACTCTGAACTCAGTATGTTAAATGGGACAAAAGTACTTTCAGACAGTGCCTTGGGCAGTGATCTAGATTGTACTGGTGATAAAACAGAGCCATTGCATGAACTAAAAACTGCTGAAGAGTTCAAAACAAAAGAGGAAGATGACTCAGAGAATATAGAAGCTGATGTATCCTTTCCTGATATAGAATCAGTGTCTCTGGGTACATGCATGGAACTGAAAGCAGCAGAACCTTCTCACATGGCAGGAAGTGCTGCTGCTGAGGAGAGCTGGGAGTCTATGTTTAATGATGATGGTGACTGTCTGGATCCACGTCTTCTACAGGAGGTATGCTCACTTGAAATTACTGGGTGCCTTGATAATTTATAGGTTCTTAAAATCTTGGATTTGGGGGGTAATTTTGATAAACATTTATACGCATTCACATAATATATATAAGTGTGTGTGTATCTATATAAAACTCTTACATATCCAGTAGAAGAGTTTCTTCTGTTAAAAAACAGATGGGTTTGTAGACTGAGAAAAGTATCTGGTAGATACTAAACAGAAAATAAAACATACAGAATTGAGCTCTCTCATATAATAGTCATATCCTGAGAGATCTTACTATGTTAAAAATGAATTTAATGGGTTCTGGCTATCTTCTGAGGAAATACAGAAGGATGCTTTAAAAGAGTTTCAAAACATTTACATGGGCCTACTGAGGGCAGAAGAATAATTTTATTATTTTTTCATTTTATTTTTCTAGTTGATATTGGAATGTTGTTAGACACTGTAGAGGGATGGCAATCGAGATGGAGGGTAGAATGAAGGTATGATTGTTTACTAAGGAGTTTATGCTGAGTTAGAGAATAAATGACTGTTCTGTGTATAGATAGAAAATGTAAGTGAATGGTGACATAATGACTAGTGTTTATAAGTGCAAAATGTATTTAAGGGTATTTAGAAATTATTTAAATTTTAAATTTTCTTAATGTAAACATTTCACTCTTTAACCAACATATTCCTAAAAACAAATATAAGTCATTGGGCGTATTGCTCATAGTAGGTTCATATAACCTTTTCCTTGAAAGGGAAAAAATAATTTCTTTATAAAATCCCCCAGTTTTATAAATGAGGAAATTGAAGCTTGTAGGTCAGGATTCCAATCTTCTTGTCTTAATCCTATGTTTATGTTTTCTCTACCAGACCACTCCCTTACCTATAAAACAGAATTTTGCTTGAGTGATTCTAAAAAGCATTTTAAATACTAGGTCATGAGTCTTTTGTTTCTGAGAATTAAACCAGAAGTATAGAATGACAACTTGCATGCGAGACACTTGAGATTGAAGAAAGGAACCTACTGGACAGAACTGACTTTTCAGTAACAAATCGCTCCTCCTCGTGCTTAGGCAGTATTTGCACACATCCGTGTCCTATAGCAAATCAGGAAACATTCTGTGTAAATATTACTTAGAAATAAAGAACAGAAGGCGCCGGCAGATGACCATCCATCAACCCTTGAAATCGCATATAAAATTTTATATGTGTATGTTAAGTTTTTCTTTAACTTTCATCACATTCTCAAAGGCAGAGGTTCCCCAAGTTATGGTCCCCGGTCATCAATTTGAATGTCACCTGGAAACTTGTTAGAAATGCAAACTCTTTTCCAGCAGGGTGTATATTTATAAGTTTTCAGGTGATTCTGATAACATTAAGTAAGAACCACCACTCAAAGGTAAAACACAAACTTAGAGTGAAGGTGCTTACTAGACAGGTGCTGAACGTTGCATACCAATGTTCAGCAGAGGCTTAGAATCAAATCAGGTTAAATAATATTAATAACCAGGAGAAGTTATTGATGTCGTTACACTGTTTAGAATAGGCACAAGAGAATTGTGGCTACTACTCAGTATTTTGAGGTGCCCACTAGTATAACCAAAGAGGACACCAGCCACTACTACGACCAAAAGCTAGCAATGGCAGGAAAACAGAGCAGTCTAGTAATGAAGACAGCCGGTGCCGCTGTTATGTTTGGTGTCTTTGTAGGTCTTCTTGTAGGGGTGGGTTCTGTGTTTAGGGATGACAATGAATAATAGTAGGAAAGGAGGACACACATTAAGAATGCAGGGAGCTGATCCAACTCCATTCTTGGTCTTCTGTGCTTTGGGTTTTAGAAGATGTAATAATAATGTTATTAATGTCACAAATCCAATAGCATTAATAGCCCTTTGGTGACTATTACTCTTAATTTATTATTTATATTGCTCCAAACATACTTTATTAAAGGCTAAACCAGAGTGTCTGCCTGCCTTGAAGACTTTCCAACAATAGATTTTTGGCTCTTTTCCCAGCTGGCCTGTTTTCTTTGTTGGCAGTGGTTAGACATGTGGAGGTATAGCTAATACTTTTAGTAGGCAAAGAGGTATGCTGTAGAGCAGGGTGTGGTAGCCAATGTCAGGTGAAGCAGTTTCCTGTGACATTTGTACCTCTAAAACTGCCTGAGGTGGATAGAGCACATAGGTAGATCATTATTCAGTTCCTGGAACTGCAACTCCTGATGAGTCTCCAAAGATCACACTTGTTCTCCTTAAACCATGGTGTGGGTTGCATAGAAATTTAAATTGGTAATAGATAAAGAAAAGGGTATTGGCAAGACTTCTTTTAACCCCTCTGAGATCTTGCTATAAGAACACAGGAATTGTCTGGAGGAAGCTTGCATAGTCCCTGCTACTTCCTCAGCTAGTTAGCAAACCTTTTAGTAGGAGAGTTTAGTAGGATAACAGAAATGTAACTTAAGTTGAAGGCTCTGGCATTTGGTCCCTTCAGGGGCTGTTACCTTGATTTGAGGTTTTAGGTAGAGGACATTATTAGGTAGTTATTTTGTATTTTAAGAATATGAGGCCTTCCATTTGGAAAAGTCCTTTGACAGAGGCTTCTAAGAATGTATGACCAGGTTGAAGAGTAGTAAAGGAACACTATTTCCGTGTGTGGTGTTAACTCACATTTATATGTCTTTTCTACAGTCTTTTTGTGAACTTTCATTTTTAAGTAGAAAACCCTGAAAGGAAAAATTCACAGTCTAACCTCTAAAAGCAAATTGTATGAAGTACAATGGGAGGGAAGTCCTTCATACCTAATCCCCTGGGGACCTCATTAATAGTTTGTACCCTAGTACTTTGCAGTTACATAGCAAATATGGAGCACGTAAAAGTTTGATAAACTACAGCTCGCCAATAGTAAGACATAGATTGTTATTTTCTCTACTATTTTTAAGGTGCTGTATACTACATGCGAGATTTTTCTCTACCCTGAAGTTGTTTATATTTTATTTAGAGAGATAGTATGTGACTGTATGACTAGTCACATTAACAATATGAAGAGTAATTAATATAAAACAACCATATAAGAGATACCCTAATACTGATTTTGATTATCTGATGAGTAATCTGGACAATGACTTTAAAAGAGGATGAGATTCATGAGGGCTAAACTAGATGATACTGTTTCATGCTGGAGAGGCTATAAAATTGAACACTAATTCCCACTGCAACTACATTGTTCTTTGTTTCTAATTCTAGTCTGTTGTTATTTTTTAGTTAATGGTCTATTTTTGAGCAGTTTTAGGTTTACAGGAAAAAAGTTGAAAAGTACAGTGTTCCTACATATTCTGTCATTCTTCTATTACTATTTTAATTTCTATTTTCACAGTATCTTTTGTTAGTTCCAGCTCATTTTAACAGGTTTATATTTAATATTATGTTGAATTGTCTGAATTAACATGTTCTTGATGACCGGAGTAGGGGTTTTTAAACTTATGTTCTTCTAGATGCTGTTTATCTTAATGTGGTCACTAGTGAAAAATCTCAGTGGAATATTTACTGTTGTTCATTTCCTTAGTAGATAATGACTAAGGGAACATGAAGGAGATGCCATTGCTTGAGTTTTGTTGGTTTGTTTTTTTTTTTAACCCGTAGTAACTGAAAAGTAAAAATCTCTTTCTGTATAATGTCACGTGTTACGAGTTTATATTCAAGCCAGCAGTCTTAATTTCTGATCCCTTTACAAAATTAAAGAAATGAAAACAGTTCTGGGCTTACATTATCAATACAAGGAAGGCTTTTATTCAAGAATTCTTGTCTGAAGTTTGAAAGATTTTTGCTGTGCTTTGCTCTGTCTCTGGCTTCTGCCTCATTATCTTCATGAAGGTCTCTATGTGGCAATGGTGTGTGGTTGGGCAGAAAGGTAGAAGTAGTAATATGACCACTAATCTTCATTCCATTTAATTCATTCTCTTCTTCATGAGAATAGTGAGCAGAGAAAATGGTAGGGTTGGTAGAGTACCAAAGTGCACGCTCTGCTTTGAACAGGAAAAAACAAACAACTATGTCCAAAAATTAGGAATTCATTTGTGTTAAAAGATAAAAAAAAACTTGGTTAAAGATAGAAACATACCTTTGGAAGGATTAAATCTCACCTTCACTTTGATTTGATTTTATTTATCATGTATCACAAATTACCCAGAGATGTGCTGGATACTTTGTTGCTTGGCTTTGGGAAAGGGGAAGGAAAGAGTGACCCAACTATAGGCCTGACTACTGAATTAGGTAGCCAACAGTCTAAGTATATTTAAGTTCAGAATTCTTTTTATTTTAATGACTTTTGGGTTAGAGTGTCAGGAGGTATAATAAGAAGATCTTTATTCAGGACAGAGGAATTTAAGAGCTAATCAGCAACAGAACTTTTGTGTGGATTGACCAAAGACTGAGATTATTAAGGAAAAGTCAAGGGATGTTCAAGCACAAAGGATACTAGGCTTAAAACACCAGGACTATATTTCTGATCCTTCAAGTGTTATATCTGTTTTATTGCCTGCCCTGGACAAAATTGGCTCACTAATTAAACTAGTGGATCTGAGTTGGCAGTCTGAAGGTCAGAGGTATATATCTCTTGTCAGTTAAGAGGGACATACAGAAAAAGACTACTAATCTATAGTAAACAAGGAGTAATTTGGGTATGAGGAGAACACATTTAGTTAGGTGTGATGTAGAATTTTAGGTAAAGGTAGCGTTGACTAGAGAAATTGAGAAATGAAATGACAATAAATGCTAAGTTTGTTTGCTTTGTAGTTTTTCTTGGGTCTCATGGACAATCACTGTTGTTATCATATTAGCACCTGAGTTAAGCTCACATGAGGAATTCCAACTGTGAAGATCAGTTGGAAGAGAAATTCCAGCATCCCCTGCTTGACTTAATTTTACTGTTTCAGGCTAGTCAAATCTTATTTTTTCTACTTCATCAACAGTATCTCTCCATCTAATTTTCCTAGTTGTGCGGGGAAGAGGAGGAAATACAAATACATTTCCCTGCCTTCTCAGTTTTCCTTGACTAGAAATTTAATCTGCCACATTGTTTTTAATGTTCAGTAGCTCTGTATAACATTTTCCCCAGAATGTCAATGATAGTTTGGCATATACCCATTCTGTAGCGTCTGAATATGAACCAGGGCTATGTTTGTTGAGGCTACTCACTTGTTTCTTGCTTGTTTACTCATTTGCCACGTGTTTGTTACCATTCATGGGAGAGGACCAGAACTCTCAAATTTATCCTCTGGTACTGAGGTTCATAAAGGATTATCTGAACCAATTGTTGGGGCATTATACATGTGTCATTATCATAGCTGTCTTTTTCCTTATTTCGTCTTGCCTACTTCTATTCTTTTTTCTTATTTTCCTTCTGATTTACCTGTTTAGATATGGACATGGCTTTCTCCTGCTGATAATAATCAGGGTATTGAGATGTTGCTGATACCACTTCTAGAGAACTATAAGTTTCTGGCACCTTGCTGACATTCTACCCATTCTATGTTAAAAATCTTACGCTGTTAAAGTTTGTGTTTCTGGCCTTGGTTTCCTGATAAGGACCATGGAGTCATAACCTGGATATATTAGGTAATTCTAAAAGATTATCTTTAGAGATACTACCTACTCTTATACTTAATATATAAAATATTGAAGCTGAAAAATCTGAATTTATCCTTCTACTATTGAAAAGGACTTATATCCAAAGTAGTAAAGAAGAATATTGGAAGCTATAGTTTATGCTCTATTATATCCTGTAGAATTAGTCTTTTTGAACTTAAGTCATGAGAAATTTGAAAATGCTATACTTTTTTTAAAAAAAAAGCAATATTATTTCCCTTTATGTCCAAAAATGAAGAGTTAAGTGGGTAAGTCATTTTAACTCTAGCATTTAATTTATTCACATTATCAAATACTAATTTGAAAAAAATTTGGCTGTTCTCAATTTTCTGTGATACTGGAATATCTTAAATAGAATCAAATCCAGATAATCCAAAAACTTTATTTTGTATTTTTGTTCTTAGATTAAGCCTTTTCCCCAACCAAATCTTTTCAGTTTGTCAAGGCTTATAGTAAATAACAAAATTTAGAATTGATCTCTTGAATAGAGAATGAATAAGCAGTTAAGTAGCTACAAAGATAACAAATAGAAGAAGAAAAAACATCCTACTAATTGAACCTATATAATTTGAGAGTTGGCTCTGTGGGTTGACTCTATGCAAAAAGACATCTTGTTTGAAACAGTTGTGTTCTACCATCCACTTGTAGCCAAATTTCTGTTGTCCTTTGCTCTATAACTACCTGATACACCTCATGTTTAAATTTGTTACAGCCATAACTGTAGTTTAAAGTGGCTTTTGCTTTTAACTGTTTAATTTAGATTATTCACAAAATGTTCTTATTTGACCTTGTAAGATCTGAGTCGGGATTAAATCATTGCCCATGAACTAGAAGGAGTAGGAACTAGAACTTTTTAACTTGTCTTAGGGATAAAACAAGTCTTTTTATGGAATGTTAGCAGAGAGGCCTGTAACATAATCTAGTCTAATTCTCTTGTGTTGTAGGTAAGGTAACTATGGCCTAAAAATGTTTTTACTTAGCTAGCTAAGGTTAGAGTTAACAATTGACACAAGAATCTAAATTTTCTATTTTCTACTTTGGGCTCTTTCTATGAGATTAACCCTTTGCTTCTTCCTAACAGGTCTCGCTCAATCAGTAGACAATCAGAAATACAGATTTGCTGTGCCTAGTTCTTGGTGATGTGAGGGATAAGATAAGGATAACAGTGTTTAAGTAGTTCATAGTCTTGTGGAGTGAATGAAATTTATTCTCAGAAATGACTAAAGAAAATAAAGGAGTATTCTATTTCATTGAGCTGAAAACTGAGTGTGAATACATCATTACTTTGTTTATCACTAAGAAAGAAAAATAAATTGAATTAACTAAATTAAACATTCACACAGTACTTGCTTAGTTTTGTATTTTAACATTGAACTAACACTTTTAGAGTTAATTAGACATAGCTTATTATTATGTTATTCTCTTACATAAGGAAAATGGAGGTAAAGTAAGATTTTCCCAAAACTTAATGTTCACAGTCCAACTGTAAAACTTTCTTGATTTAGTCATTGATACTGATGCCTTTCACTCACTGTCATTTGTGTACCATCAAGCACCTCTTCCAAGAATACATGAAGGAAGCAAAAATCATTGTTGCTGGATTCTTAAGTCACCTTTGCACTATATAGAGCTATTCTTATGTAAGTGTTATTTTTCTATACTTCTGGCCACATTTTTTGCAAGTTTCGATCCTGGATCATTCTTACACATGTGCAATCAAACAGTGATTGTAACATGTGTGGTCTTAAGCTGTGTCCTGATGTCAGAGATGTTAAAGAGTGAAAAATGTGCATCTTAGAATTGATAGATACTTATATATGAAATTGCTAAGTGTTTTGATGTAGTGGTAGAAGGGAAGGGAGAAGCCACCAAAATGGATTCAATAGAAAGCTTCAAGAGGAACTAAAGATAGAAAAGAGAGGAAGGATCAGCAGCAGAGCATTCCATGCTGGAAACAGCTTGTTGAACTCTACAGACTGCTCCTAGACTCAGGTTCTAAATTTGTCACTATCATAAGTCTAGATGATCTATTTTCAAATTTTATTGTTGTTTTCCTTTTATAATTTATTAATTTGGATTTTCTGCATGATTTATATAACCAGGGCAATTAAAGTTTGTTTGTGAAAGAGGAAAGATGTGATTTTTTTTTTCAAATTTCAGAATGCCATCCAGCATCATTTAAAAAATATACATTTTATAAATCATATCCTCCTTGATGAAGGCTTTCTGTGGAATCGGTTAAGCATACATTTGGACAAAGTAATTAATGAGGCATATGCATTTTATTTGTTTCACAAATATTTATTGAATGCCTAGTTTGTGCATGATAATGTGTGCAGTAGGGAAATATAAGGATAAATATGACATGCCCCTTGTAGTTGAATAATGGAATCAGGATGTTGATGAGAAACTATAACACAGCCCTTCCTTTTCAGCCTGTGTTAGTTTGCTAATGTGAGAACAAAGAACCCCTGATTGGCTTTGGCAAAGTAACACAGACATTTGTTTTTTCAATTCTGGAGGCCAGAATTCTAAGACCAAGATTTCAACAAAGTTGATTTCTTCTGAGGCCTTTCTCTTTGGTTTTCAGATGGCCATCTTCCCTCTGTCTTTTCTTGGTCTTACCTCTATGTCCAAATTTACTCTTGTAGACACCACTCATCATCTATTAGAATTCACCTTAAATAAGGCCATCACTGGTGGTGCAAGGACTGCACCCTTTGCAGCATTAGTTTAATCCCCTGCCAAGGGAGGTAACCCACATGGTGCAACAGACCTCTCCTGACTCACCTGCTTCTCCCCTCAGAAGTGTATTTCAGTAGATTCACCTGTTCTGCTCCCCACTGTCTCTGGTAAATCCTCTCACCTACACCTCTGGCCTACACCCCAGTCTTGTATACATAAATAAAAATAAATCTTTGAAAAAAGCTAGAAAGAGTAATTAGTTCATTGTTGCTGCTACAATAAATTACTACAAACTAGTATCTTTTTTAAAATACATATATTTTTTAAAGATTTATTTATGTACACAAGAGCTGGGGTACAGGCGAGAGTCGCGAAAGGTGAGAGGATTCATTAGAAAGAATGGAGAGCAAAATAGGTGGATCAACTGAAATACACTGCTGAGGGGAGCAGTGGGTGAGCCAGGAGAGGTCTGCCTCACCATGTGGGTCCCCTCCCCGGCTGGGGATTGAACTCGCGCTGCTGTGCTGCGGATGCTTCACAGTGTGGCGCTCAACCCACTGCCCCACCAGGAAGGCCCCAAACTAGTATCTTAACATAAATTTATTATCTTACAATTGTGGAGGTGTCCAAAAAGGGTTTCACAAGACTAAAATCAAGATACTATAGGACTGTGTTCCTTTGTAGAGACTGTAGGGTAGAATACATTTTCTTGTCTTCTCCAGAAGATACATGTCTTAGAAGGCTTGGGGCCCCTTTCCATCTTCAAACTACTAGTTACCAGTAGAGTCTTTGTTATGTTGCATCACTCTGACATCTGAATCTTCTGTCTGTAGGCTCTTTTGCCTACAGGACCTGTGATTAGACTGGGCCCACTTGTGTAGTCCAGGATGTTCTATTTTAAAGTTAGCTGATTTGTAACCTTAATTCCCTTTGCTACCCTACTTGTCCTTGCTACAGAACCGTATTCACAGGTTAAGGGAAGTAGGACATGGACATTCTTGAGAGGCCATTGTTCTGTCCACCACATGTAAGATGGGACCAGATTAAATGCAGCCACTGAAGATTTTTGATCAAAGGAATGACACAATCAAAGTATGTTTTTGGAAATTTAACCTATGAGTCTGCATGCTATCTAGACTATAGGACTAGAAGGAAATCAGCAAATTTAAGTTGTCTTTTCAACTTTGTCATTGATCCTCCCTCCCTTTCTCTTTCCTTTCCTTTCTCTCCCTTTTGTCCTTCTTACTAGAGCAGCATATATCCATAAATCGTTAATCAAGAAATTAGTTGTCCTGAACATTGTTATAGCCACTGTTTCTGATTGTGTTCACTGTAAGGCTATTTCATCATGTTATGGAAGGTATAGTAGATGAGCAGTCAGGAGACCTCAGTTATGATTTATACTTCGTCAGTAATTTGATTTGTAACCTTAGGGATTATCCGTTAGTTTCTCTGAGATGCAATTCTCCATCAAAGATACTAATAACAGCCTATCCTACACATCCATCTAATGGAGTTATAATCTTAGAAATCTTAAAAATAAAATTTTACTTCGAAATAATATAAATAAAATAAAAATAATTTTTAGTTTTTGTCTGCTGAGAGTAATTCTTTTGTGACTTAAGAACTTTTTGTTTCTTCTGTGTCTTGAAGAACCAAGGATCAAATAAACAAACAAGTAAAAAAACAACAGAAAATTAAAAGCTAAAAAATCTAATCCCCTCATCCTTTTTTTCCCCCTCTACAGATTGGCATCAGGGCAATTATGTCATAGCAAGTCAAGTGATATTTTATAGACATTTTAGATTAGGCTACTAGACTATAAGATTCTTAAGCCTCTCACTTTAGGGAGAATAATTTTAATTCAGCTCAGTGGTTTTGTGGAATCAGGATATACATCTGAAAGAATATTCAGATCTCAGTTATGCTTCTTTAATAGCAAGATAGACCACTGATAAAAATCCTAAAATGTTTGTGATTTATGAGTGAAAATTATTTGCTCTGATTTTTTTGCCCCCTTTCCTGGGTCTGTAATAGATCAGTATGAATCAGAGTCTAAACCTCTCCCTCTATTTTTGCTCTACCAAACATTTCTTAGACATAAAAAAAAGAATACATACGTGTGTGTGTGTCTTAAAATATGAAGGTTTCACATTGACTATATTGCCTTAGTACATGTGACTTACACTAAATGTGCATTTGTTTATAGTAGAAATATGATGCAAGCTTTTAATGTGAACCAAGAGTACTAGTTTAAATTTTCTATTAGGCACACTAAACAAAAACAGGTGAAATTAATAATATATTTTTAATCTGATATATCCAAAATATCATTTCAACATATAATCAGTATAGGAAATTATTAATGTGATATTTTACATATTTGTTATATTATATTAGGTCTTTGAAGTCCAATGTGTATTTTATACTTAAAACATGCCAATTTGCACTAGTGACACTTGAAGTACTTATGGGTCATAGTGGCTGGCAACTACTTTACTGGACAGTGTAGGTCTAACTACAAAGGTATCTACATAATAAAGGCATTTTTGTGCCTTTCCTAAAGCTGTCTATACTGCCATGTCTAGCTCCTTTATGACATTGCTCCGTCCCCCAAACCCACTTCCTTTCAGTCTTCTCTGGTCCTCCCTTCTACTCTATACTGTATTTTCTTTTTTTTTAAGGAGCTATTTATTTATGCACACAAGACTTGGGGTATAGGCCAGACTGTGGGGGAGTGCGGTGAGAGGATTCACCAGAGACAGAGTGGGGAGCAGAACAGGCAGAGCGACTGAAATACATTGCCAAGGGGAGCAGCAGGTGAGATAGGAGAGGTCTGCTGAGCCATGTGGGTCAGCTCCCTGGCCAGGGATCAAACTTGTGCTGCATGGCTCTGAATAGCTTCATAGTGCTGAGCCTTAACCCTTTGTGCCACCAGAGAGGCCCCCCATACTATATTTTCTTGTAGACATTTCTCTTTTCTGTGCCTTTACTCTTTTAAGGTCCCCTTGTAGGTTTTGGAACTCTTTTAAGGTCCCCTTGTAGGTTTTGGAACTCTAGATAAATTGATAGGAAGGAAAATACTTGCAAGAGCAAATATTCAATAGGGATGAAACCTCCCTATTTCTAGAAGTGGAATGCCTGAAAGAACTTTCATTCACTAGGCGGCCAGATCAGTGCTAAGTTTCAAGACTTTTAAGAATGGGATGACAGTTTTGCCTAGGGCCACAAGTTAAATTTTTTTGTGATGTGGCACAGTGAGAAGAAGTCCAAGGACTACAAGCATACATCAGTAAACACACACTAGCCGTACTATAGGTGCAATAAGCTGTCATGGATGACCCAGTTCCTCTTCCATGGTGCCCTCCTGAATTGCTGTGCCAGCAAAATGAAAAAGAACTGTTTAAAGAATAATATACCTTTCAAGATTTTGTTCAAACACCTTCCTTATATTGGTGCTCTTCATCCCATTATTTGAGTGGTATTTCTCCCCCCAAATATACCTCTTTGATCCAATGATTAAACATTTTAAGACCTAACTGAGAAGACCTTTACTTGGGCTATTGTTGCAACTGAGGAAGACGTGTATGCAGTTCTGGAAGAATTACAATATCTCTAACTGCATCGAGAACATTGCTTGGGCAAAAAACCTTGTGTTATTACCAAGGAGTGAGGTATGAGTGGCATCTGGAGTCTGAAACTCAAGAGGTTCATCTGTGACTTCAAAGGATTTTCCAAGGGTGAGGAGGTTGCAGATCAATGAGACTGTGGTTGCAATGGCAAACAGCTTTAACCTAAGTGTGAATGAAGATGCCACTGAGGTGCTCTAGCTCCTAGAGATGACTTCTGAGAAAGAGGCTAATGAGGAGTTGTTGAAACTGAAACAGATATGCATAGCTAAATAAGACATCAGAGAAAAGGAAAGTTAGAGGAGAAAAAAGTAAAAGCCCCAAGGAAAATTCACAGTGAAGGAATTTAGCAGCTTTTTCGCAGACCTCTGCATGTTTGAAAATATGGACCCAAACAACTAATAGTTTTCACTAATAGAGAGGAATGTTCACAGGGTATTAATTTGCTTACAAGAAAATCTATAATTAGGAATAAAAGAGACAAGCAAACCATCATGGACATATTTCTGAAAAGAATGATACTTAAGAAGAACCTCTGGAAGGTCCTTCAGGATATATTCCTGAAGAAGGCATTGTTACAGGAGATGACAGCTCCCTACAAGTCATTAATTACCCCTGAAGACCCTCCAGTGGGAGGAGAATGGAGATGGTAGACCGCGATACTGGTGACCCCACGCCTGTGTAGGCCTAGGCTAATGTTATGTGTTCGTTTTTAACAAAAAGTTTTAAAATACAAAATAAAAATGAAAAAAATTAAAAATAGGAAAAAATCTTATATAATAAGTATATAAAAATAATTTTGTACAGTTGTGTAATGTGTTTATGCTTTAAACTAAGTGTAACTACAAAAGTGTCAAAAAGTTAAAAAAATTAAAGGTTTATGAAGTAAAAATCAGAAGCTAAGGTTAATTTATTGAAGAAAAATGTTGTTTAATAAGTTCAGTGTAACCTAAACTATACAGTATTTATAAAGTCTACAGTAGTGTAAATAATGTCCTGGGCCTTTACATTCATGCTCCACTCATGGTAAGTGCCCTATACAGGTGTCCTATTTTTTAATCTTTTATACTGTATTTTTTTTCTACCTATTCTAAGCCCAGATATGTTTAGGTACACAAATACCATTGTGCTAAAATTGCCCACAATATCCTATACCACACATGCTATACAGATTTATAGCCTGGGAGTGGTGGGTTATGTCACATAGCTTAGATATGGAATTGTTGCTACCATCCAAGTTTGGGTAAATAGACTGTATGACATTTTCACAGTGTTGAAATTGCCTAATGATGCATTTCTCTAAAAGTATCCCTGTTGTTAGGTTATGTAGGACTGTGTATCTATTGTTCCATGAAATTTAGAGTAATAACTGTTTTGCTCTTATTAACAAAATTTTGATTCAGTCCCAGAAATCAAAAAGGTTAATAATTACCTCAGAAATGAGATCTAAGTACGCAGTTCAATTCTACTGATAAGGCTAGAGCAAAAGAACATAATCAGATTTTGTCAGACCATCCTCCCTGTTTTTACCATCCTTTTTTAAAATCTGTTTTTTAGATTTTGTTTCCAAAATATTTTGTAGTTATACATTGTTTACCTCTCATGATGCAGTTCAGTCCTGATTTATAAATGCATGAGCATATAGTGCTTTGTTGAGTTTGGTTTTTGCAAAGTAGCTCAAAAAATCAATACCAGAAATCCAAAAATGAAATGAAGAAACATTTCCATTTGCAACAGCATAAAAAAACTCAAGAATAAATTTAACAAAAATAGTTCAAACTTGTACTTTGAAAACTACATTGTTAGAAGTTAAAGAAGGCCTAAGTTAATGAACAACATCCTATGTTAATCTATTTTTAATATTAAGATAAACTCCAAATTGACTTATTCAGCACAACCCCAGCTGCTTTTTTTTTTTTTTTTTTTGCAGAAATTGACAAACTGATCCTTAAATTCATATGGAAATGCAAGGGACCCAGAATAGCCAAAGTGATTTGGAAAAAAGAACAAAGTTGGAAAACTTAAACTTCCAGATTTCAAAGCCTTCTCTAGAACCACAGTAGTCACGACAATGGCATAAACATGGACTTGCGAGTGATTACAGACTCCCATTGTCTTGGAGTTATTCTAAACTGATACACTAGCCCACTCTAGACTTCTAAGATTTTGTTGAAAGTTTAATTGGTATCTTCTTGCCACTTCTTTTTTTTTGTTTTTAGTTATATTTGACATCATTTGTAGTCCCCAGGGAGTACCCACCACCATTTCACCCGTGCACCATCACCTCAGTCCCTTGTGCACCCTCTGGCCT
>JAGFMF010011406.1:3980477-4223443 GCA_019455555.1 Galemys pyrenaicus | reverse complement strand
TGTGGGTCCCCTCCCTGGCCGGCAGCAGGGATCGAACTTGTGCTGCAGTGGCTGAGGTTTGCTTCATAGTGCGCTGCTTAACCCACTGCGCCACCAGGGGAGGCCCGAGTATGACTATTTTCAGTGAAACTTTATGTACAAAATCAAGCATCCTATTTTTCTATAAAGTTCTAAAACAGGCAAAACTGGTAGCCACATACCTCACATATCTGGTTGGGGAGAGTTTCAGTTCTGTAGCTAATAGGAAGGAGGGCTGATTGAATCCTGAATATACAGTGTAGGTTAATCTAATAATTACAGTTATGTTAAGGCTTAGTGTCAATACATGTTCCATATAAAACGTGGAATAGATTTTTAAAAGCATAACAAGATTAAATCACAAATTAGAACTATTTTACATTGTCCTTACTGATGATGATATTTAATAATAATGATATTTAAAACTAAGCATTAGTTTTGTTGATGTCTAGAGTTTCCTGGAAATTAGCTAATTCTTATCAATGATTAACTTCCCTTTGTTTCATTTCCTCCTGATCTTAACTTGTAATACCATTTTTCAATCAAACCCAAAAATTTTCCCAAAAGAGAGAAGCCTTTTAAAGGATTATGAAGTTCCAAAATCTGAAAGACCCTTCAGTACCTCTTTCATTATAGTTTCTTTTTTTTCTCCATTACTTGATCTTGGTAGTTTTCTAGCCTTTTTATAAACTATTATAACATAGACCTTTACCATGAACTTTTTCACAGTATTGAACTTTTGAACCAACCCCTGTGGTCATTTTATGATCTGGTCAAACTTAACTTTACATTCAGGAAATTTTCTAACCAACTTTCAAAGCCTTCTTTTTTCCCTCAAAGGAATTTTTTTCTTGACTGATAAAGAGGAATGATATTTTAGCAGTTGTCTTTTTTTCTTAACTTTATAGTGCTTTATAAAAATACAGGTTATAAAGTGCAAAATGCCTGTCATGACATGTCTGTGAGTCAATTATTATAGTTGACTCCATGTTTTAATCACCATTTCCATCAATATTAATAATCTTCCAAATGAATATTGCTAGTAATAATAAAAATAATGAGCATCATTTGTTAAATGCCCACTAAGTGCTCAACATCGTGTTCTTTGCCTTGTCATGGATGATCCTACTTCCACAACAACTCTGTTCACTGCAGATGAACAGATCTCACTTCAAGAGTGGTTCAACCTGCCCACCTGTTGTGGCAGAACCTAAGACTACTTATGTCTGACCCTCAAACCCCTGCTCTTTCCACTGAATCCATGAACAGTTTCAAACTCCTAAGAAAATAATAGTCATATCATCCTACAGTCCTTGTGTTCACTGGACAGCCCTGCTCCAAAATAAAGGAGTTTTTTTAGTACTTAAATGGTTGCTCCTTGGATCTTTCTAATCTGTTCTGGATTTCTCTTCTCTTCATTCTTTTCTCCTGAATTTTTCTGACTTTGCCACAATCCTTTTCGATTTTTCCTTTCTTGCTTTTTTTCTATAATTGGGGGTGGAGGGAGGTCAGCCTCTTTCATTATAGTTTGTTTTTTTTCTCCATTACTTGATTTTATTTATTTATTTTTCTTTGAATGAACTTCACCAGTCCCTGTTCTCACCATCTCTGTGTCTTTTTTTGTCCTTGAGCCCACATTTGTGTTAAATCCTAGTGACCTTCCCGCCTACCTCCTCCTTTACTACTACCCCACTTTGGCTTCCTTTTTCCCCCTCTTCTTATTCCATACCCATAAGAACATCTCTGTAAATAGTGCATTAAATACTTTGCCTCCTCAAGGGACTTGTGAGGATTAATTAGTTGATGTCTGTAAAATGGCTGGGGATGTAAAATACTCCCAGGTATTTTCTTTATGATGGTATTACTGCTTTTAAAATTCAGTGGTTTTTTTCTGTCCTCCAAGCTGTTTTTGTGTCATTATCCCCATTCCACCTTCTGCTTGTTGACAGTGTTTCACATTGTCTCATCATGAAATGTTTTATGAGACTATATGAAAGATATTTCATGAATGTAAATTTTATTTTAAGATGTAAAATTGTATTCTTTTGTTGCAGAAAGAAAGGATTTGATATTAAATGGGTAGATGATACACATGCCCTAGGAGTATTCTCCAGTCCGATTACAGGTATTCACTCTGTGATTCTCAATATGTTTTTCTTACTGTTTATTTCTTCTTGCTGTTGTTCTTACTTCTCTTTCCAACTGGCATTTTATTCAGCCATGTAGCTTATTGGCAGATACAGATTTTGCCACCCATGTATTACTCTTCTCCCTTTTCACCTTAAGCCACTGGTACATAAAGAGTAAACTCCTTTCTAGGTTATTTGCTGCATAACTGTCAGTTATGGTAGTGCATAAATAGGTTTTAGGTAGAGAAGAGGCCAGTGTGACTAAATCTCATACTTGAGATTTTTTTTTCCCACCATAGACAGATGAATTTGAAGCAGCCCTAAACCTATCCAGTGAGAAATTGCAATACCTACTTTCTAAATATGCGATGGAACCATTTCACATACATCATTGGCTTCAGGATAGAAACATGGAGGCCCCAAAGAAATTAGAGATGTTGATTATTGTCTGAACCACCTAGAATAGGGATATGTAAAGGGGCCACTAGTAAATATTTTAGGCTTTGTGTGGCATAAGATCTCTGTCCTTATTTAACTGCTGTTTAGAAAGTGTCCATAGGTAACATGCACAGGAACCGGCAAGGCACATTTCTATGTATGAAAACAGGTGGTTGAATAGCTATGGTCACAGAACCATAGTTTGCTGATCCCTGATCTACACAATCTCTGCCAAGCTGTTCTTTATGGATTTTCTGAGCTTACCAGATCTTTTGTTGTCAGGAAAGGAAAAAAAAAAGCACATCTAGGAAATACTTTCTAAGAACTTGCCCTAAATTTTGCTTTGCATCACTCGCCTTCATTTCTTCTATGTCCTTCTGTTTGCTCTTTGCAGCTCGTGATGCTCTGGGTAGTAAACATACCATGGTGAAGATCCGGCCCTTGTCACAGGCCACAAGAGCTGCCAAGGCCAAAGCTAGAGCTTATGCAGGTGAGCCTGTAATCTTGGGTTTTTTTCTTGTTGATAGTGGTGTTACTGGGTTTTTTTGGCAGTTGTGCAGCATCTGGAGTTCCAAAGATTTATTTTTAATGTTAAAGGAAATAATGTTTTTAAAGGAAACGAGAAAAGGCTGTGGTGGAAATATGGCCTCTGAGTAGCCACCTGGAGAGAGAGAATGGGAGATACTAACTATAACAAAACAGCAGCACTATTTCCTGGTGATATCCTTATCTAGTGTACCTCTGTGTCAAGCTACTGAATAGAGTCACTGTAAGAAATGGTGTTAATACAGATAATGAAGCCAGAGTTGTTTGTGCTTTGCCATGTTAATTTCCTCTGACCGTCATCTATCAGGCTTGTATTAATTACTGCTGATGCAGCCCTTGTTAGTCTTTTTGTATGTTAATTACTGAGTTAAATCACTTGGAGCTAGAGTGCTTTCTCTCCCTTACTCCCTTCTACTCCCTCCCTTTCTCTCTCACAGAATTCCTCCAACCTGCAAAGGAGCGTCCTGAGACATCCGCAGCCCTAGCTAGAAGGTTAGTCATCAGTGCCCTTGGGGTTCGAAGTAAGCAGAGCAAAACTGAAAGGGAAGCAGAGCTCAAGAAACTGCAAGCAGCCCGAGGTAAGTGGAAGTTATGACATCCTTCTATAGTCCCTTTAGAGCTCACTATAAGGCATGTGTAAAAAAATAAAAACAAATGAAGCTCATTCCATTTTGTCATTTCCATTTCCCAGAAACCTTGCAAGGGTATTGGAATTGTTTTCATGCCTTATATTTAGGGGGAAGACATTTCAGGATTTGTCTGCCTGTTCCACACAGCAAGGCATTCTAATCCATGTTCCTGCTGTTGTTTTCCAAGAAATAGGCTGGGTCTTCTCAGTTCATCCATGGCTTTGTCTATAGTGCTTGCTTCAACTCTTAAGAAAAATTTTCCTATGAAGGTATAATAGTCTCCCAGGCAAAAAAAAAAAAAGAACAACAAAAAAGCCTATCATAGCTGTGGTTTCACTAGATAGTGATGTTATCGTTACCATGATGTTTTCAAATGGTTGATCTTAGATAGGAGACAAACTTAAACTTAAGGCAAAACCAGCAACTGACATTGATGATGGTAAGTATAGCGGGTATTTTCTTTTCCATTAATGACAGTCCTGATAGGTCAATAGTCCCGTATTAATGGTCCTGATAGAGTCCTAGATGCATTCTAATGGAGCCAATCACCTGATTATTTTCTAGGGCCCAAAAGATTTCTCAGAAAATATTTTGACTGATCCACATACAAAATTTTTCTTTCACTGTAGTTTGAAGTCAAGGATAAAAATCTCTCTCTTCCCTTTATGGGCTATTGACTTGTATGTAAAGGCTTGGGACTCCCGCTTTGCACTTAAGTACTTTCTATCAGCCTTCAGGCCCACGATCTGTGAAATCTGTGAAGGCAGTTTATTCTGGAAATTCCACTTACCAAAAAGTAACTTCATTTTTCCTTTAAACGAATTGAAGTTTCAAACTCCTTGTTTATTGCTGGTCTAACAAGGCCATTAATACTTCCTGTCCACTCTGCTTTGGTGATAGCAGGCAGCTTGTGGACTCTCAGCTGCACTGGCCAGATAACCAGTGACAGAGTGTGTCATGGCAGGTGCTAGAGTTTCAAAGTTGAAACCAACTAATTTTTGAAATCTTAATGATTGTAATGAAGCAGTTTTGATTTTTCCAATGCACTTTCATTTAAAGGCCTTTTACAGACTATAGAAATGGGAGGATTCCTGTAGTTTTTTATAGATGGCAATAACAGGACTATATTAGAGGAAAATGTGCAGTGTCCTTAACCCTTTATTAATTGGTTGTCTCTGAGGAAAATGATTTCTCTGTGATAGCCATGATTATCTTAGAAGATCAATAGAGGGTAATAATAGTGGCATCTATAAAAGGAGATATGACTCTTTCTGCAATGTATCATGCTTACCTATGAATATACTATCACCTGTATCTCTACAGATACTGCAGCAGTCATCTTTCATGGATATCATCTGAGTTTTCTATTTCTCTATAGGCATGTCAGCTTGCACCTCCATTTGAAATGTTTGTTTTAAATGCCTGGCTATACAAAGGACATTTCAGTGAAGCTACTAAAAATGATAACAGTTGGCTAATTGGGTAACCTACTTACTCCTTATTTTTTAAAAGGAGACCTCTTGCTGTAAACAGAAACCCTTTGGTTTAAGTTACTCCGAGGCACTGGTGCTGAGACTGTACAGATGATAGAGGATTCTTCCTTTATTATGCTCCAGAGCTTTTTCATTCTTCATATCTGAGAAAATGTGTATGGAAAATTTCTGGTATATCTGCTATATCTTGATAGATCTCTTTCTGGCTTCTTTATGTATTGAGCAGATACTCCTTTCATTTTTTTTTTAAGGATTTATTTATTTATGCATACAAGAATTGTGGTGCAAGCCAGAGATGTGGGGGGTGAGAGGAGTTACCAGAGATAGAGTGGGAACAGGCTGATCGACTGAAACACACTGCTGAGGGGGAGCAGCAGGCAAGACAGGAGAGGTGTGCTGTGCCGTGTGGGTCACCTCCCTGGCCAGGGATAGAACTCGTGCTGCAGTGACTGCGGAGAGCTTCACAATGTTTCGCCTTAACCTCTTGCACTACCAGGGAGGCCCCTTGAGCAGATACTCTTATATCTGCCTGCATGGAGTCCCAGGTTCCTCACTTAAAAATTTTTTTCTGTGGAAATCAGAAATACTGTTTAGGTATTAAGAAGAACAAATATTTTTGTCCCAGTTCTTCCGCTATAGGAGGAGTGCTTGGTATAGCATGGTGGCTAGCATTATAGACTATGAAATCAGATTGCCTGGGTCTACATCTTAACTCTGCTATTCACTGGCTATAAGACCGTGGCCAAATCTTACTCTCCGGAGGCCTCTGTTTCTTCATCCATAAAATGGAAATCAGGTGAGATAATCAATGAAAGACATTTAATTATCTCCAGAAACCATACAGATGCTCTCCTTTCTGTAGACTCATAAATACGTGATAAATGTTTGCTGCCGCTATTTTTATTAGTAATGGTAGCAATATCATTGATTGTATGGTGAATCCAAAACAGATTGTAGTGCCTATTTTCTTTTTGTCATTACTCTTTTATTTTAAATTTCCTATAATAATCTATCATTTACATTTGGTATGTCCTTAAGCACCTACCCTGTGCAAAGCCTTGTGCTCCCTATTTAGGAGAATTTCAGAGATAGGAAGATTTTGTTCCTTTTTAGATTGACAGTGTAGTGCAGATTTCTGCCTGGAATAAGGAAGGAAATGTGAATCTTAGGTTTTAAGCAATTGTTTGTGCTCTTGATACATTGTGAAGATTTTAAGAGTAAAAGCCATTAAAATGTTTTTTGCTGATTGAAAGGATTGGAAGGAAACTCCAGGCAGTGTAACATGTTATGATGTCATTGTTATGATAACACTGGGGTGAATAGTATTATCTCTAGTTTAGAGCTGGCTCTGAGAAGCTAAGTACCTGGCCTAAGATCTCCCAGCTGGTAAATTGAAAAAAGGCATTTGAACCTATACCTCTAATTAGAACTCATACTCCTCCTATATTACTGTAATCCCTCTTGAAGGATTTTAGGGATAATTAACATTTTTTTCCCAGAAATAAAATAAATTTTGAGATCTTCAGAAATAAATTATACAGCCTTTTATTTGCCCCCATTACCTTTCCAATGGTTAGAACTTTTGCTGTCAGAAAATTCTTGAGTCTAACTTAAATCTGTTGATAATTTAGACCAGGTTCCTCTTTTCCCTTAGAAATAGTGAACATCTGGACACCATTCTGTTACCATAACTTTTAACTATAAAGATCAGTGGCAGATCATTTTGGACTAGGGGAATCTGGATTCTAATAGAGTTTTTGCCATTAACTAGCTGTGTGACTATAGGCAAGTATCTTAAACCTCTCTGTGCCCTAGTTTCCAACAAAATGAAAGTAATGTTTGATTTAACCTAAACATGGAGCAATTTTTGAACTCAGCATATGTTAACATATGTAAAAATGTTTAGGAAGGTGCTTTACAAATTCAGTTTGTTACTGCTTATATCACTGTAGGACAGTTAATATGCATTAGAATATAAACTAATAATAGACAGGTATGCACTATGTACTGCTGCTCCCTATCCTTTACCCTTGGCAGACTAAGTCATGATAGTGAGTCATAACATTCATAATGAGTTTTGACATGATGTTGCCAACTTATGAGAATTAGTATGGGAATTTAAATCTGTGTCATCCTGGTATCAGTATTTTTATTAATAATACTATAATTTCCTAGATATTCTGCTGTGACGTAAAAAGATACTCAGTATACAAGTTCATTGAGTGAATACATGAATGACATTGGTCATTCTAACTTTTCTCCATAAACCTTACTTCATTCATAATTCTACACTGAAACCTATCAAGTCCTCCTTCTTTTCTTTATAAGATTTAGAGTTGAGTAATACTTATGAAATCCTTCTAATTAATGAACTTTGAATTTGTGATTTTGAGATTTAAATTTGTTACTAAGTTTCTCCATCCCACTTGTTCTTCTTATCCTTTTAATGAGAAGTCTATGTCTTATTCCTTAAGTGATTTAGAAAGTAAAACTACTCTGGGAAGAATCAAGAAATAAGAAGTACCCAAATCATTTTAAGAAAATTATATGTTTCAAGAGGATAATAATCCTTGAACATGGAGAAAGTATTTTTCAATCCAACAGAATATATAACAGATCAGAGCTATGCTAAAAATCAGAAATGGAAGCATATGTCATTGCTGAGTGCTCTGTATTTGACTTCTTCACGTGTTTTAAGCCCATGGTTCACACTCAATGATGAAACCACATTTTAAGTTGGGAATTCGTGTAAAATTTCCCCATGTCCCACTTCTCAAAACACTTCATTCCTACCTAAAGTTAGAGGTAGAAGTCATTACCTCTCAGGATAAGCTTCTTTTTCATTTTCAAAGCTTGCCATGATTTTATTTCATAACTTTTTACTGTAATGGGTAGTAATTAATTGGCTGGTTCTAAAAGACCATCTTTTGGGTCACAGACTCGAAAGGCAGAGCAAGTAAACAATACTTTGATCTCCTAATTTGATTAATTAAATCAGTAAGAACTTAAAAGTAAAGTGATTTCTCTAGGACATTTAGTCAGTTGTAATAAGAAAGTATTAATCCCAGTTGCTACCTTTTTTTTTTAAGGTTTATTTATTTATGCATACAAGAATTGGATTGTAGGCTAGAGATGAGAATGTTAATCCTAGGACTGACCAGTTCACCTGATATTGCTGAATAAATAGTACCTAGTTCTTTGTGTTATTATCTTTTATTATCTTAGTGGCATAGATAATCACTCTACATAGTTAAATGCCTCCTTTAATACTTAATGTTATCTGGACTATAGTTTCCCAGTATGTTAATGATTATATAAATGCTTGGTAAACCTAAAATCCAAAACCTTGCTAAAATTAAGAGCTAACTTCTATTCTCCTTGATCTACCAGGTCTGTCAATTCATGAAAGAAGGCAATTAGATTAGTTTGACCAGACTTGTACTTCAGATCTTCATGTGGGTGGCTAAAAGTGGATTTTGTGATGATTTTTTTCCCATTATGTTCTTAGGTGTAGAAGTAAATTTTGAAACTTTTAATTTGCATCCCTTTGTTTATTTATTTATTTTTTAGACATAAAACCAAACTAGTCCTTTTAAAATCTTCAACACTTTCTGTTGCCTCAGTGAGAGGTGGTGATTTCAATCAAGTCATTTAATATAATAATTTCTGCCATTTTATTTATTATCCTGGGAAATGAAAGTCTCCAGGGCCAGCTCATGTTAATACTTTAGGTTAATCATTTCACTGTCATTCTTCTATTCTTTTTTAGTTCCTTGCCCTTTGGGCTTCTGTGGCTTTCTCTTAGTTTACTTTTTTTAATTGTTGGAGGTAAAGTTAATAGCATTTTCATGTAGTCTATCAGCTATTATCTGCTTTCTTTTCTCTTTAGGAGAGAAAACATGTTTATTTTTTCCTCATTTTTCACTTTTTTTTCCTTGTATATTTTTTCATATTATATTTTAAGATGTCAGTATAATGCAAAGTATGTTGGCTTAAGAACTAAAGACCTAGGTTCCAGGTTCAGTTTTTCACTGATTTAAGTAACCATGAGCAAGTCATTTGACCCCATTTCCTCTTTTAAATAAAGAAAGTGTTTTTAAGCCTCATCCTAACCTCTGTTTCCTATTTTGTTCATGTTTTTTATTTAAAAGTGTATATCTCACATTTTTCATGATTTCTTTGTGCTTATCAGTTGTCGTCCTGTCCTCACACTTTTCTTCATATGATTTGCCACCAGAATTTCTTCTTATATTTACATATATTTGGTCTTTGAGAGCAACACTCTTTTCTTAGAAAACATTTTGGGTAGGAAATGTGTCAAAATTTTGGATTTTAGAAAGGTAATGTGGTTATCTTAAATTTCATAATGCCAAAATCGGATACATTGACATTACCACTGCAGCATGTGTAACTTACTAAGTAAGCACATCAATGGCATCTGTAAAGCCTACAAGCAGTCTGGTCTGTATCCTTTCAGATGAGATTTACCGCCAGTTGAGGTTTGTTACAAAAGTGGGGGAAAAAAACAACAAAAAAAATACCTTTTTTTTCAGCATTGCTTTGACTTTAGAATTATAGGCGAGTCATTTTGTTCTACTGCTTCTGGATTTCTTATAACTTCCCCTATTGCCTTTTTGATTAAAATATCCAAGCTTAATGCAGATTTTGAGTTCCAATAATTCACTTTTCTGTTTTTTTCACTATTTCTTGAAATCCAGAAATATCTTTGAGCACATTCATCCAGGGCTGCTTTTGCCTTTTGTTCCTTCCTAGCTTTTCCATGTTTGTAAGGATTCAGACCTATAGCACCCCCCTAGGAAATCCTGGAAATGTTAGACGAGCCAGTTCCCTTGATGTTCTCCAAGGAGAATTCCACCATAATTCAAGCCTGGCTTAAAGCTGCGCCACAGGTCATGGTGTTAGCTACCCCTGAGTTTGGATTTTTCTGATCACCCCCATTTTTTACCTCTTGGAACTTGGCTGCTGTGTTCAGATAATGCCACAAGATGGTGCCCAAATAGCAGTGAATTTCTCAGGTTTCCAAGTGCCAGAACTTCCTGACTGAATTCTTTGCCCTTAAAGTAAAAGTCAAATATAGTATAGGAATCTCAGAAGAGATCCGCTCGTTTGGGAAGATATGTCAGAATAGGAAGTTTTAACTCTAAACTCACCTTGATTTCTGTAATTCTTCTGGTTCATGACTAGCAGAATCTTTTCAGGTAATAGCCCTTGGAAGGAAACACAAAATGAAGCTTATCATCTGTATTTTATGGTATCAAGATAAATAACTTGCCAAGAAATTAGAACTAGTAGTATTATGGTACCTGGTGAAATGCTTGAGCCACCAAACATCTATGGGTTGTATTTTCTCAGATCTTGATGAAAGTGTTAAGTGGGGAACTGAGCGTCTGTGTTAAAAATTGCCCAGATTTGTGCATTTTTAGTTTTTAGAATTAGTCCTGCATTTCCAAACTCCATTATATCGGTCACTTTTTTCCATGTTGGAATTGTATTTTCTTGAAGATTTTTGGCTTCTAGCAGTGCTCTGAAAATAATAAAATTTGCTTTGCTTCTGAAATTTTTTTTTGACAGGCTATAGTAGGGAACTATGACTAAAGCTGTATTAGTGTTTGCATTTGAGCATGAAGGTAGAAGATAATATCGAAACATTCCTCCCTACTGAAATATTAGTAGTAAACTGGTAATAATGGGCAACCGTATTAAAGCATTAACACAGTTGAGAAGTAGAATTAAAGCAAGACTAGAATCTGGTCCTGATAGCTATTCCATAAACTTTTTGTATCTATTAGTCTCAGATCTTTCTTTTTTTATTATAATACTGTTTCCATTTACAAAGTACTTAGAAAGTTAATAAGGCAAGAGAAGGCCAGGAAATCCACCTGTCTCATGGTTAAAGTTTGCGTTGTAATTTGGATTCAGGGAAAGTCATTGGTTTTGCAGAAATACCACTATTCCTAACACTGCCCTTATTTATAGAGAGAAAACGGTTAGAAGCCAAGCAACGGGAAGACATCTGGGAAGGCAGAGACCAGTCTGAAGTTTGAACATCACTCAATGAAAGGGATAACTCCATGAATTCAGAAAATAATTTCCATAGTCTTCCAGCTAAGAGGATCCTTCGCGACCTCTGTGTACAAGCAGATGTGCATGTTAATGAAGGAAAGAGATACATCGATGAATACAAGGACTGACTGAGTATAGAAAGAAGATAGACTTCTCTCTGTCTTCACCCTAAATGCAGTTCTTTGGAATCGCTTACCAAGTTGCGCTTACTGTGGTGCGCACCAGCCAGGAAGAAACTTGGATGATGTGACTTTCCAGGGCAAATCACATTAGCATGGGCCACACTTCCGAAATGTTTTAGGCACATAACAAACAGAGGATTCAAACCTGCAATGATGGGAGATTTAGGCCCTGCAAAAGTAGGGTGTTTATTCCGTAGAACCTCACAAAGCTGAGAATAGCAATATTGGGGGGAGGGGGAAGGGGAGAGAGCAGTTAGCACAAAGAGGTGGAACAGTGTCTAGTCACAAAATCTACACTGCTAGTTCCAGAATGCCAGTTGGTGAATGGCAGCAGATGTGGGTATTTGGACTCCAGAGTTTGTACTTAGCAGAGAGCCTGGGGTTGCTCCAGCTGCACAGCAACCAGGGGTATGCCAGCTTTATTTCTCATAGGAAACCAGTCTTGGGGGCGCTGGTTGCAGTTGAAGCAGTGCTATCATGTTGTGAGAAGGAGACATTAAAATCCATTTTATGCTGTATGTCACTCTGGTATTTGTCATTTTGTCATTCCCACAGAGAAACTGGAGAGCAGTTCTCCATCCCTATAATTCTGTGCATAGGTTCAGTGCTGGTTTTATTGAGCCCCACTAGGTAGGGAGCTATCTATCACCTCTCTGCCCCAAAGTATATTTCTTTTTTTTTTTTTAAAGATTTATTTATTTATGCATACAAGCACTGGGGTGTGGGGGGAGGTGAGAGGATTCACCACAGAGAGCAGGGAGCAGAGCAAGCAGATCAACAGAAGTACACTGCTGAGGGGAGCAGCAGGCACAGCAGCAGAGGTCTGCTGCGCCATGTGGGTCCCTTCCCTGGCCGGCAGCAGGGATCAAACTTGTGCTGCAGTGGCTGCGGTTTGCTTCATAGTACGTTGCTTAACCCACTGCGCCACCAGGGAGGCCCTATTTCTTTTTTTAAAAAAAAAAAGATTTATTATGCACACAAGCACTGGCTTACAGACCAGAGGTGTGGGCGGTGAGAGGATCCACCAGAGGCAGAGTAGGGGGCAGAACAGGCAGACTGACTGAAACACACCTCTGAGGGGAGCAAAGGGCAAGACAGGAGAGGTCTGCTGTACCCTGTGGGTCCCCTCCGTGGCAGGGATCCAACTCCTGCTGCAGTGGCCATGGTTTGTTTCATAGTATGTTGCTTAACCCATTGTGACACCGGGAGGCCCCCCCGCTAAGTCTATTTCAAAAGCATCTTGGGCCTCCTTGGTGGCACAGTGGGTTAAGCGCTACACTGTGAAGCATCTGCCAGCAGAGTAGCACAAGTTTGATCCCCGACCAGGGAGGGGACCCACATGGCGCAGCAGACCTCTCCTGCCTCGCTCGCCGCTCCCCTAAGCAGTGTGTTTCAGTCCGTCTGCCTGTTCTGCTCCCCACTCTCTCTGCTGATTCCCCTCACCTCCTGCGACTCTGGCCTGTACCCCAGCTCTTGTATGCATAAATAAATAAATCTTTTTTAAAAAAATCTTGCTGATCTTGGTTAAGTGGTTGTTCCTCTCTCTTTCCTGCATCCTTGAGCACCCTCAGCCCAACCGCTTGTCTTTTCCCATTTCTTTCCAATCTTGACATCTCGCAGACAGCATCTGGCAACAGCATGTTCTTGGTATGATCTTCTCAGCCTATGCCTATGGTACTTGGCAAGCAGCACCAGACCATCATTATAATGCAGAGCAACCAGGATCAAGCAAACACCTCTGGCAGTGAGAGATTCCCTGAAGGACTCAGACAAGTCAGAACCATCAGCTTGGGCTTTATCTCTACTGCATATCACCATACTCAAGGTTTTTTGGAAAGTGGTTATGCACTGACAAGACAGTAGTGTTAGACCTTAGGATGCTGCAGTAGCAAGAAATAGTGTCTCATTGTTCTTTCAATGAGGACAACAGCCTTGTTTTTGTATGATTTAGTGCCCATGACAATGATGGATTATTAGCATTGCCTAGAATATGGTGGAGTGGGGCTCCGTTCAAACATTTCTGAAACGGCACTGGCCTTGGGTCTCAGTCCTGACCCACCCATCCCTGCTGCTGTTCCAGTCTGAAAGCCCTCTCAGACTTCCTCAGCATTGTTTTTCTCATTCTTGGTCATTTCTGAAAGTACCCCTTGTTAATGTTCAGTACCTCCACCCCAAGTTTGGGGGGTTAAATTCCTGACAGTGTCACATATCCCTCTCTCTGCCTTGTAGTCCATGACTTATGCCCTCTGCCTTCACAAATAAACTTCTCCAGGATAGGCATGTCTGTGGAACCAGTGTGACTACAATTGAAGGGAAATTCAGGGAATTGTAGCAAGGCTTCATACTGCTGGTAGACCTCTGAGGTGCCCCTTTTTTTCTGTTATGATGCTTTGAGGTGGAGAGTGTTCTTGAACAGAAAAAAAGGAGGGGATTGCTCTTAGCACCGGCTTTTTTTTTTATATTTTAATATTGCTTTTCTTTATTTTTGAGAAACTTTTAAAATATATTTTTATTATATCATGCTCATATTTGTACAATGTATGATTTCCCCATAAAATTCCCACCACCATTCCCACCTGCACCACCACAGTAGTCCCTGTGTTCTTCCCACCCCTCTTCTGAACCTTTTCCCTTCTCCTCCCCTATAGAATGTCTCTGATCTATAGTTGATGATTTTGATTTTTACTTTATTATAGTTACCTTTTTTGTTCCCTGATCCCTTATTTGATTTCTCTACATTCCTCCTGTAAGTGAAACCATTCAATTTTTCCTTTTCTTTCTGGCTTATATTACAGAGCATAATCCTTCCTAGCTCCATCTATGTTGCTGAGAATGGCATGAGTCTATCCTTTTGGATTGCTGAGTAATATTCCATTGTGTAAATATACCACATCTTCTTGATCCAGTCATCTATTTTTGGGCATTTAGGTTGTTTTCATAACTTACCTATTGTAAATTGTGCTGCAATAAATATAGGGGCTAGGACCTGCTTTTGAGGGTGCTTACCCTTCCTGACAGCTTTTTGGCTGATAAAGGCATTGTTAATATAAGATATGTTTATTCCTCAGCTGCCTTGTAATCCTCAAAATTTTTAAGAAATTAATGTTTTCTAATGGTATGTGTGCTAAATGGCTAGTAGCTCATGTATTTTTTCACCTAGCTATCAGCCACCTCTAAATTTCAGAATTACCCTAATCAGAGCCAGAGAAAAGATTTTCTTTCTTGCCGATACTGAAAACTAGGTTGTGCTGCTGCTTCCACCTTTAGTAGGAAATGGGGTTTTTAGTTATAATTTCCCAGTAGTTGGGATTGACTGGAGATCAGACAGCCTTCCATGATTCACCATGGACTTTATCAAGCTGATCCAGTGAGGATCCCAATCCCTAGTCACATTAAATACATCTTTATAAGCTGGGCTAACTGGGGCATACCCTGAGCTGCCACTGGGTCCTCTGTCAGCCATTTAGGAAACCAGCGAATGCCCACCGCTGTGCGTTGAGGGTGCTTCATTTGTGCTAAAGGTCTGGATCCTCTGGGATTTATAGTAGAAATACATGTTCCCCTTGTTCTAATACACTTCCCTTAGAGTGAAGGTCTGTGAAAGAGAAATAAATTAGGCTTCTGAATAGTAACTTGAGGTTCCCAGCACTTCAGTTTCTCAGAGACTAATATGCTGAGGTGGAAATCTTTTGACATACTTGGTTCTGCCTGGAATTTGGTGGCTGGTGTTCTGCTAACATTCCTCACCTAGTTACAAGTCATGCCAGCCACCAGTCTTTGCATGTCCTTCCCCTTCAACTGGGAGGTGTAACAGCGCAACCCTTGTAGAGCTTTTTCCAAGAATTAAGCCTGGCCACACCTATCAAGTGTGTGATGTGGGCAGCAAGACTAGGAGCAGAGCCGGTGTCTGGCCGCCTTGCCGGCTTTTTCTGGCCCTTTTGGAAACTCAATCCAGCAAGAAGCTGTGGGTAACCTCCCTGCCTGAATCTAGTCATCAGTCACCACACGCTCCCCCGCTAGCTGCACATTCTTTCACAGACCATTAGCTGCATGTGTGAGTATAATGTTGTTACTGTTTGGGAGATGTTTGCTGGATCCAACAGGAAATCAGTCCTTCCCTTGTTTACCTAAACTGCCATGCCAAAATATAATGCTCCCTCCGCCTAATGAAGGAGATGAGGGATTTGAGAGAAGGAAGAAAGCTGTTCTTTGTATTCCTAGAGGGTACCCAAGAGAGTGCGCCCCTTTTACTCCCTCCAGAGGGGAGGTAGGGAGGGGAGTATACTACAGACCTGCCCACCCTATCTGCTGCCATTCGCTTTGGCTTTGTAGGCTCTGCTGTAATTGTGTACAACCCTCCGACTTTCCCTTTCTGCCTCCCACCTTTCCTTCCTTTGCCTTCCTAACCCATGTTTAGGACTGAGCCAGGCAGGGAGTCGGCAGCAGCAGTTGGCTGATACCTGATCTCAGAAATGAGGCAGGCTGTTGTGAGCGCTGTGCCTGCCGGAGGCGTCAGCCACCAGCTCAGCCGAGCGAAGAGTTAATGTGCTGGAAACTGCCCAGAGTCTTGTCTTTGGAGCAGTCCATAGTGAGTAGCCTTCACTGGTATTTGGTGTCAGACTTGTAAGGATCACCTCTTAGATGTGGAGAAAAAAATGAAGAATCTCATGGACTTTTATACTGCCTGAGCAAGCGCTTATCACAGCCACATCAAGCAGGAGTGGTCGCCTTTCCTAGATGTAGTCTTTAACCAAGGTAAATACTCCCCTTCTGACTTTGCCATAGTCCCCTGTCCCCCACACCACCATACCTGTCTTACTCATACAAAGATGAGTGGCTTCTTTGACTTAGTTCTTTCCATTGCAAACATTTATTCAATGCAAAGTTCACTCCACAAGCTTGGTTGAGAAATGAAATTTTGACCAGTTCTGAGATGCAGTGACCTTGAAGGAGATTGACTTGGCTGCCAAGTATATGGCATGTATTGCCTTGGCAGAGACCCTGGCAGGGGTGGGTCCATATCACCCAACAGTCTTTCTGACTGGCCTCCTCTTGCCGCTGTTCAGGAAGGCCCTACTTATCTGACTACTTAGGTGCATCTTCCCCCTTCTCCAGCACTCAGTACCTGGTGGTGTCAGCTCATCAGGACATAAGGGGCTGCCTGAGACCTAAGCTTCCGGGGATCTTAGAAACACCCATATGTGTGGTAGGATTAAAATTAAGCTCACAAGAACAGATTCTTAGAGAGTAGAAGAGGTGAGATCTAAATGAGAACAAATAAAGCAAGGGGTTGAATTCACCCACTTCTCTGCCACTTGTGACCTTGACACAAGCTGTGTTGCTTTGAACTCCTAGCAGAGAACTAACCCCATCTCCTGTCTATTTTGGTTCTCTGTCCTCTGCTCCTCCGAGACTTTGGCAAAGCACCATTTAGATGGGGGAGTAGGTTATAGTCCATCCCTATAAACTGTGCTCCTGAACCAGGATCTCCAAGATATAGGAAAGACTGGGTCTCTGTATGGAGGAGGAGCTCACGGTCCAGAGGCAAAGGCCCTTGGGACACCTGAGAGCCCTCCTGAGCTGTGCCGTCCTAGTTCAGTGATCTGCCATCAGAAGGCTTCCTGAGCAGGTTCTTGGTGCCCCTTGGCACTGGACCTTTCCTTCTGAGTTAGGGCTCTGTGAAGAGCATGGCTCCAGTAAGCTGAGGTATCTGGTGTGTGGGCAGCAGCTGGGAGTGCAGTGATGGCTTCAGATGAGGTTGTTCCTGAGTCGCTGCTCCTGCTCCAGGGAGAGCTCTGTGCTCGCGCGATAGGAATCCCCTGTGGGTCAAAGGAAGACAGCTGAGTGGCGGCCCCTCCACCGTCTCACCCCTTCCCTCTCAGCTTCACAAGTACAGATGCTTCTGCCCCACTCATCCTTTCCATCGGGCCGGTCGTGGGCACAGACCGTGCTCCAGTCCATGGAAGTGACCCTGGCAGGCCGGTAGCTTCAAGAAGGACAATAGGGTGTGGAGCTGGGAGAACTGCTGGGTGCTCGCCTTTGTCCCCTCTCTAGATTTTTCTCTACCTTTCTTTGTTCTTTCTGTGCCCTGGGGAATTTCTAACCCCCGGAGACTGTGCCACCCTGGCCCCCCATTGGCTGGTGTCTGGTTGATTTTGGTCAATGGGAAACAACAGCAGAAAGGAAGGAGAGAGGTCTGTTAGTTTTTCCCCTCTTCTGGCCACGATGGTCTCTGCCTCAGCCACGTTCTCCCTCCTCCACAGCTCTAGCCTCCGTGTGCTCCAGGACGCTCCTGGCCCCTTCAGTCTAAGTGATGTTTTCTACTCTTGCTTATCCCTGGATATCTCAACACCCCTCATTTTCTGTCTCACACCTGTAAAGAATCCCTTCATTAAGTGACTGCAGACACTCACCCCAGCATCTGCTCACTCACTGTTGACGCATACTGGTTTCCTAAATAGCTGACAGGGACCCTGAGGGGGCAGAGCGGCCTAGTTTTTCTTTCCCGCCTGACAGCCCTGCATCCCTTGCAGCCTAGGCCAGCATTACAGAAGCTCTACTGTCTCTGTGTGTGGGGCTGCAGGTTCCAGTCCCGACTGCCCCCTCTCTCCCATTTCATTGAACGGCATCATAATCTACTCGGTCACGCACATTCAAACCATGGCCATTTCTTCTTCCCCTTCTCATTTTGTTTCCCACTGGTTGCTAGGCTGTCTTGGAAACATAAATCTGATCTTGTTGCCCCCTTGACTGAGCTTTGTCTCAGAAGCCCACAGGATCAGTTCCCTCCTTCTAGCAAGAATCATCATGACCCTTCCTGCAAAGAACTTCAGTGGGTTAGAGATCCATAGTTTCATTTTGCAAAAGAGAATACCTCTGAAGTTGAGCTATCCTGTCTTAGTGCTTGAAGTGACAGAACTGAATTTGGAACCCAGCGAGGCTTTCTAACGCCAAGTCCTGTGCCCGCTCTTCTAATCCTCTCTTCCTTTTGAACTTCTGCCCCTCCTTGAGGCCTGGCTCAGCAGCACTTCCTCTGCATACCCGGCTGGCCCTGGGCTAGTGCTTTCTTTCTATGCTTGTTCAGGCTTTAGTTCTTGCCAGTTTGGGGTATTTAGTAGCCCTGGGGTTCCCTTTTGCATGTCTACTTACCCTATATGACACTGAGCTCCTCTACTCCTATTTATGTCCTAGCGCCTGGTCTAGCGTTCACACAGAAGGAGATCTCAGTAAACATCAACTGAATGAACAAATCTGTACCCGCCACAGCAAGTGTGGGTTGAGAGTGCTCACTCCTTGCAAATACAAGCCAAACTTAACAAGGGAGGAAACGCTTCCTTCGCAGACAAGTAGCGCGACCACCTTCTTACTCCCTACCCCCACTGCTGACCCCCAAGTGCGCTGAGCCCAGTTCTCCACGGCCCCCTCTCTGTAAGAGTGGTCACAACTGGAGCTGAGTAACACAGATCTGGGCGCTTGTACTTGGCCCTGCAAGACAGTTAGCTTAGGGCGGAGGCCGGTAAGAAACACCGTCAGGAAGGAGGGGAAAATAAGGAGAGGAAATTCCTGACAAGTAACAGGAAAGATTCCAGGATAGATGGGAAACACTTCACAATTCAAACAGCCTTAATTAATTAAAGAAGTGGTTATTGGGTGAGCCGATGGTCTCCCCAGTTTGTTCTAGAAGTCTACCTGTGAAAATTCATCCCGTTCCATCCCCAGCCTTTTACACACATTCAAGTCACACATTCCCACGTGCCTGTGTGGCAATTGTGCAGCCAGACCCGGTGCCCGTCATACTTGCAGCGACACCGCATCATGTTGTTAGAGAAATCCGACTCCGCCACCTCGTATTTGGGGTTCACAACCACCTAGAGTGAGAGAAGGGGGCACCTGAAAGTGAGCGATTGGCTTCCGAGTGAGATGGTGGTAGCTGTGATAACCCTTTACACTTGTAAGCATGAGGCTACGCTTGTTGTCTTACGAAGCATGTTTATAATCTTAGCCGTCTGCACAACCACCCGGGAGGCATTAATAACCCCGTCCATTGTCCACTGGATCAGGTGCTCTGTATCCTGACTCAGGTCTTTCCCCTAGCGCATCGCTCCTTCAGGTGCCAGGCCTGCCCAAGACCTGTGTATGAGATGCCACCTTCCTTTGACTTGAGAAACTTAGAACATCTGGAGGAAATGGAGTTCTGTGGGGTACCCCGACGGCCCTTCTTACCTGGAAGATATAGTCCCCGGGACCCACGTCTGTGATGTCCACCCACTGGCAGTCAATGTCGTGCCGGTAGGTGTCCCAGCAGCCCACAGTCACGCCCTGCTCCCCAAAGTTGGCACATGCGTAGCGCCGCTGTATTCCTGTAAGGAAGGGCGCTGGCAGTTACTGAGGCCCTGGGCAGGTACTTGGGCCCAAGAAGCCTTGCCAGCCACGTGCATCGGGAACCTCAAAACCTGGGGTTCAGCTGAGTAACCCTCCTGAGCACCAGAGCCAGAATTCCTCCTCCCAATCGTCAGTCCAGCACTAGAAGATCCACCTTATGTGCCAGAGGCCATTTCTTTGGATGCTCTGGTAGAAATCCCCCTTGGCCTAGAAAATGTGGCTGGAAGAATCCAGCTCTACTGTGCTGGCACATTCGTCCATCCAGGCCAGCCTCTAAAGATCCTGTGTTCAGGATGCCAGCCCCCAGGGCTAGGGACTGGGTGGCGAAAGGAGTCAGGTGATCGTTTCCTCGGGGCAGCACTTAGACCTGAGACAGGTCTGCAACCCAAAATGGAAAGTGTGGAGCATTTGACACTGCTACAAATGTGTTGAGAATGCAGAGGAAGTGGGCACCTTCCACCTAAGATTTCAGGAGGTCAGAACTTGACCTTTTTGAATTGCCTGAAGTGCTGACTGTCCTCAGGCCAGAGTCACCAGCGCCTGAGGCCACTGAGCGCAGCAAGGGGAAGGGGATCCCCACGGGAGGAAGAATCTAATGCAAAGAGGATATGACAACAGGGAACCAGGTACCTGTGGGGCAGTTTGTGTCCTCCAGACAGAAGCTAGCCTTGTGGCCCTCAGCCACCTTGGAGCCGTTGAGCGTGAGGAGGTCGTAGTGGGTGAAGACTTCGATGCTGTGGTAGTGCCTGCAGAGGGGGCAGGGCTGTCAGCCTGGTGGCAGCAGAGAAGCCCACTCTGGAGGAGTTGGCAGGGAGGACCAAGCACCAGGCCCATCATTACCCAGAGAGGAACAGCATAATAGCAGGGCAGTGCCCTTCTCCTTCCCAAGCCCAAGAGGGTGACCCAAGGCCTAATCCTGGCTCCCCTGCCAAGCTGCAGGCACTGCTGCCCATCACCTGGGGGCTTCCCCCAGCCAGGTGAGGGGAGGATAAAGCTCACCTGGCCGGCTCCTTGCTGCCCGGCTGAAGGCCTGGAGCAGAGGTGGAAGGAAGGGTAACCCCAGGCTCTAGCCTAGGAGCTGAGCTGCTGAGGAGTGGAGGCTCTCTGCTCCCTGTCAGCCTGGGGCCAAGTTCCTACCATTGTTTCCCATCCAGTTCTAATGACAACTCTGTTCCTGCTGTAGGGAGAGGCGCTTATTATCTCAGGCAGGGCCAAGTCCCAAAGTTGCTGCCCATTCCTCTCAGCTTTCCCCACCCAGGCCTGTGTTCAGGGGTTGTGGGGGAGGGGGGGAGGGTCAGAAACAAAGTATTTTTCATTCTTTGTCACAGGCTTTGCCCCTCCTGCTGTCTGGAGCCTCCTGAATGCTCCTTGTCTCCTTCTAGCAGCGGTGCTCCCACCGTTCTTGGGAAGCCTGGCTGAGCTTTTCTGCACAGGCAGCATCCTGGAGGTGATGTCTGTTTTGGGCCTCCTGGTCTCTCAGAGTCCCTACTTTACCTTCCTTTAAAGAAAAGGCCTAAAGGCCAACATGGAGAACTGTCCATTACCATCCAGCAGAGACCAGCTCTGGAGGTGACCGCTCCTGGTCATGGCTGTGGAAAAGGGCCCGGCAGCACTTCTGACAGGGTACGGCCAGGGCAGGGAGCAGCAGAGGGCAGGCTGGCACCTCTGACAGTGTACGGCCAGGGCAGGGAGCAGCAGAGGGCAGGCCGGCTCTCCCGGGATTCCTCACTGCCTCCTGGAAGTGCGGCCAGCGAGGCATGGAGGAAGGGTCTTCCCGGAGCACCCACGCCTCCAGGAGAGTCTGCCCGGGGCCAGGGACGCCCAGACTGGTTTAGCCCCTGGATCTGAGGCCTGGCCAGGCACTACCTGTGGCACTGGTGCCAGATCCAGCTGTGGCGCCCCGTCTTCGGGCGGAAGTCGGCCCGGCCCAGGTTGTGGATCTGCGAGGAGAATCGCAGCAGGCGCCGGTGTCCGTAGGGCCAGTCCATGCGGTCAGCGGACTGCGAGAGGCAGTTCTCCTCGTGGGCGCAGTACAGCTGGCTGAGCGGCCGGTCCTCCAGGTAGGCGGTCTCCTGCACGAGCTGCGCGTTCATCACCAGGTCCGGGGCACCTGGGCCAGAGGGCAGAAGGCAGGAGCTGTGTTTCTCCCTCTGCCCAGGGCCCGGGCTTGCCCCCGGACGAAGCTGTCTTGGGGGACCACAGAAACTTAGGGCCGTTTAGGAGTCAGGAGACACAAGTCCTGACCACCCAGGAACCATCTGTCTCTGTCCTGGGAGGCGACCCAGTGTCGTGCTTAAGCTCCTGGCTTGGGAGCCAGGCCCGGGCTGCGTCTAAGCTTAATTTTTGACTGTTCCATTAACTAACTCTGCGACTGACTGAATCTTTGTGTCTCGTTTTCCTCATCTGTAAATGGGGATGATAATAACAGTGATTAATTAATGCAATAATACCTGTTCACGGGCTCAGGTCATTGGCCTGTGGTGAGCATGCAATTGAATTAGCTAGACTTTCTTCTGTAACTGTTCTCAGCCTGTCCATGCCTCGGTGGGGCTTGGCTCACTTGCACCCTCCACAAACTGCTGGCGTCTGACTTAGTTACCTCCATTCTGTCGCTCTCTTGGTCACTCTGACGGGGCCTCCATCCCATCAGTGTTAGGGGCAGGGAGACCTGGGGAGGCTGGGAAGGAAGCAGGTGCTGCTGAGCTTGGCCACTGCCATCCCTGCTGCTGCAGCCCAGGCCTGGGCTTCCTCCAGGCTTCCTGCTCTCGCCTGTTGTGGTGGGTACTCCTCCAGGGCCATCCGGTGCATCCCCGTACGTGCCAGTCCACACACGGCAGCCTGTGTCTGGGGCACTGCGCGCCTTTCCGTCCCCTCTGACCAGGGCAGTCACCCTCCTCAGGAACCACAAGCCCCAGCATTGCTCTCCGTCACGTGTCAGCACAGGCGTGTGGAGAGCCACAGCTGTTGCCACGTGCCCTGCTCATTTGTGCAAAAACGGGTGGGAGTTTGATTCTGGCAGAGGCCGCACACGGGAGCCTGCGGGCTGACTGCGCAGACACGGGGACACTGGTGCCTCAGGGCAGGGCGCTGAGGGTGGGGCGGGCCAGCTGCTTTGCTGTCTGATGCCTGCACTATCACTTAACGTGCTCTGGAAATTCCTGTGGTATGTTCTGGAGAGAGCCAGGGTAAGCCCACTGACGAGCCCCAGAGTTCCTGAGGGAAAGGAGGAGAGAGAGAATGAAGGGAGAGGAGGAAAAAAAGGGAGTGAGGAACATCTCCAAGAGACGGGAATGGCTGCGGAGCGCAGGCTACCTCTGAGCTCAGCCCCGTGGGCCATCCACAGGAAGGAGGGGTGCTACTAGGCAGCAGAGCAGGGAGGGGAGTTGGGGGGAGCAGAGCCCCAGTGTGCTCGAGCCCTGGGCCTGGAAGCTGTGGGGTTGGATGCCCCGTGGCCCGGCAGGGAGGCCGTGCTGGAGGGGCCCCGCATTCTTCCAGGGTGTGCTGCCTACAAGGTGCCCGGGCTCTCGGACAGGCCGGGATGTCTTGGCACCAGAGCTTGTCTGGGAACAAGGTCAAGTGGCCACTCAGATGGTGCCAGCCTGGAGCCCGTGGACCGGGTAGTTATCTTGGCACAGACCTGACTGGCAGGTGTCAAGCAGAGATGCTGCCGCCCGAGAATCTGGGTTTGTGGGGCAGACCAAAGCCTCAAAATGGTCTTTTGGGTAAATTCCATACTGCACGATGGGGCCTGAGGCGCTCCGTGCCCCTGACATGTACACCCTCTTTTCCTATAAGCCTCTTTTACCACGAGCCTCAGGACTAAATACGGCTTTTGTCGTGACCTAGTACACACTCACAATGCCAGAAAAAGCACCCTACTGTCGTGTGCTGCTGCTTCCTAGTCTGGTTCACTTTTTAAAAAGATATGTCATGACAGGAAAATTGAAAAGCACTGATGTGTGTCCCTGTGTGTTCACATATTCCCTGGTAATTCACAGCCGCTCCGCGAGATGGGCAGGGCGGGGCTGGCGTCCTGATGGGACAGATGATTTGGCCCCACGCAGCCGGCATATGGCTCGGCTGCTGCCCCAAGTCCGGCCTCCTGGCGCCCGTCACTCACTGTCTGTGCAGGATACTCCGGCTGAGAAGCGCCCGGTGCCGTGGGAACAGTGTACCGGCCCATGCCGCTGACACTGCTGCAGAGCCAGCTCGGTGCCCGCGCAGCGCACGCCGCTCATCACCACTTCTCCAGCCCCCGGCGTCCCTTGCCAGTACCAGGTCTCCTAAGAAAACAGCCAGCGTCAGACAGTCAGGGCCGGGGCTGCCTCTGTGGTCGGCGCCTCTGGCTCAGGCCACTGCCAGCTGGGCCTGCCGGTCCAATGATGGGCAGGCCGCGCATTGACCTTCCAAAGGTATCAGTTTCTTGTACGTAGAGACAAAACTCCGCTGCCTTGTTCCCACCACCGGCCCTCCTACCACCCCTCTCCCACGTGGTGGTTCTCAGCATTTGAAGAGGACAGCCTGGCCCCCTCCTGCCCACCCAGGCAGCCTGGCCCCAGCTCCAGCCCCAGATCACGACTGCTCTGGTCGAGCCCAGTTCTTCAGGGCAGGTTGCCTGCCCGGCCTGGCGGCCTCCCCTGCAGCCAGGCCCGAGGCCTCTGGGTTTGGTTTCCTGGACACCTTCTGAGTCGATCCAGTTATTCCCCCAGGACTGACACTGGCCTGGTCCAACCCAGCATCCTTCGTCACCCAGCCTGCTAGATTCCTATGAGTCTCCATCCCAACTGTCTGCCAAACAGACCAGGAGGAAACCCCTTAATAATCTGAACTGCAGGCTGCAAACGTCCTGTCCTGCCTCCTCCCTCACGTGGGCCTCTCAGCCTCCGCAGCCACACACCATCCGGGCCTGTGAGTGAAGCTTCCTCTGGCCACAGGCCTTTGCGTGGCTGCTCGTTCCTCCCCCACCTCATCTGGCGTCTTCTGCTCATCTTTCATGCAGACACAATCACGCGTCTTCGTGGGACTGTTTGGTGACGGCTCCTTCCCTCCCTCCCTCCTGCGCCTGACAGATTGCTCCGTGGGTGGAACCATGTCATCCTGCCCACATCCGGGTCCCCAGCACCCAGCATCACTGAGACCCAGGCTTCACGCAGCGGTCACTATTGCACAGGTGCAGGGAGGGTGAGCAAACTTGCACAGGACCTACCTTGATGGCATGGTTGGCAAAACCCAGGCCGAGCTGTCGGCAGACCACCATGGCTTCGGTGAGCCCCCAGTGGTCACTGCACACGGCCCCCCAGCGTTGGACCCCGTTCACCTCCACCTGCACCTCCACCACGCCCTCTTCTGGGCTGCGCCCACCAGCCAGGCGCACCTGCAATGGTCAGAGGTGTGTGAGGAGCAGGGGCTGCTGAGGACGGCCCGCCTGGGGGCCTGCCACCAGCTCACTGTGGGGCCCTGGATGGCTCTCCCTTCCCCGGGCTTGTCTCTTCTCCACCAGCTAGTCTTTCACGTCCCCGCAGCTAGAGAAAGCTGGCGCCATGTGCTGCACCTAGCTCCCGCTCTGATGCTTTCCCTCCACCTACCTGAAGCCCTACCACGCATGAGGATGTCCAGCTGCAAAGCACTTTCACCTCTCTTGTCCCATTTGCAATGCCCCCAAGACACTGAACCCCCATGTTACAGGAGAGAACCAATGGGAGGAACTCACCGTAGCCCGCACGAGCGTGACTCCGACCCGCATCACACGCACCCGCCCCACCCCGCACGGCTCCTCAGCGCTGGTGCCCTGCGCCCTCTGCCCCGGGCGCCTTCTTCCTCCACCTCACAGAGGACGCGAGAGGGTGGGGGAGGGCACAGCCTCCTCTTAAAGGCCGGAACCTGGCCCCGTGGGCACAGGGACACGGGCACGTGGGCCAGGCCAGAGACTCGGGGGGGAGGGCTCTGCCCAGGCTGGTTCCAGGGGCTGAGGCGGCGCCCCTCACGAGCCTGCGGTGGCTCGGTGGCCCTCAGAGCTCCCCAGCCTGAGGCTGTGCCCAGCCCTGAGCTCACCTGGTTCTGGAAGCCCATGTTAGGGATGTTGCACCTGACAGCAGCGTCGTTCTCATGCTGACAGCCATTCTGGGGCCCCTCCAGCGAGGGGCAGTCACTGAGGGTTCGCTCGTACCCCCTGCAGCGCACCTCACTCAGGTGAATGGGCCCCAGCCCTGCAGCGGAGGAGAGAGGTGCCAGGGGAGGCTCCATCTCTGGAGCCCACCCTGTGGCATCCCCTCAACAGAGAAAACGACATTTGTCCTGGGCCCTGGACCCCCAAGGATCTCCGCCAGCAGTCTCCAGGGCCACCCACCATCCCTAGGCCTGTGGGTTAAGCTTCCTCTGGCTCCATGTCCTTCCTCACCTTGGCCCAGCTGGGCCCCAAAGAGGGCCTCCCGAGCGGAGCCAAAGCCAAGCTGACGACACACGACGCTGGCGGAGATGAGGTTCCACCTGTGGTCGCACACTGTTCCCCACTGGCGGTTCACGAGCACTTCCACCCGGCCCTCTCCAACCTGGGCCCCAGAGCGCAGGCGCACCTTCATCTCCTGCTGGGAGAAACCAGGTTCAGGGGGGACCCCTCCCCTACCCCCAGGAGGAGCAGCAGGCTCAGGTTCCCTCAGAACCGGGCTCTGCCTGCCTCTGACTTCCTGCACCACTGCCTTGAAGAAGCCATGTCTCTGTTCAACCTCTCTTTCTTCAATGACAAAGCACCGTCGCCTGGGATTCATTAAACCCGCTCACGTCATGAGGAAGCTGCGTCCATTTTAATTCTCTTCCATCCCTCCCCGCGCTAGAGGGGAGACGGGCTCAGGTGGGGCTCTGTGTCTGCAGCAGCGTTTGCTCTCTGCACCTAGGTTCAATACCTCAGGCCCTCAATGGGACGCGACTACAGTGTAATTACTGTTTCGATGGTCGTGGCAGGTGATGTCACCTTTCCATTTACGGCAGGGTTATAACTGGTCCCTTTTAAATGAATCCCAAGGTTCGTCCATTCTGTGATTCACTCTCCTCCCTGGCCTGTTCTGATCGGTCCCTCCTGGGCGAGAGAGGCCTATGCCTCCAGGTCGGGGTGCAGCTCCGAAGGACCCACCTCTGCCCCAGACTCCTTGCGCACCGGCTTTGCCTTAGAAGGGTGGAAGCGGGGACCCGGCACACAGCTGACCACGGCGTGCATGCCCCCCGGGCAGGCTGGCTGCAGCTTGCCACGGGCTGGCGCCACCTGCACCTGGCAGCTGGCCATGTGGGGCTCTGTCCCCAGGCAGCTGACCCGGTGGATCCAGAAGGAATTCTTCTTGGTCAGGCTCTTCAGCCTGGAAGACAAGGGAGACTGAGGGTCGGGAGGAGTTGAGGGAGGAGCTCAGGTCTCAGGATGCGAGGAGGCATTGGGGCGGGAGGACTGGAGGGAGGCCCTCTGTGCCATGCCCCTTTGTATCCTGCCCCGAGGGTGCCCATCCTCACCTAGACTTGGGATCCTTCATCTTCAAATTCCAGACTTTCCTGCGGGGGGAGAAAGCAGGTGGCGAGTGGTGTGGGTGCAGATGCTCCCCTGCCACGGGCTCCTCACAGCCCTGGCGTCTGCACCAGATGCAGTTTGTGAACTCCACACACCTTATTCCCTCCAGCCCTGAGAGGGTGGTCGCCTGGCAGACAACAACCATCTGTTTTACAGGGAAGGCAGGGCTTGGCAAGGCCCCTCGAGGGGACCCACAGCAGGGGACCTCTGTGCGGGGCTGCTCTGGGGCCAGCAGCTCCAGGCTCGCCCTCCCCGAGTCCAGATGAAGGAGAAGTCAGGGAGTGCCCCAGAGAAGGGTCCAGAGGAACGGTGCCTTCAGACAAGCTGCAGGGCCTGCTGGTGGGCGCTGCCCACACCGAGCCTGTAATCAGGTGGCCCTGCGCACGGTGATGGGGACGGGCGAGTCAGCCGGGCCTGCCGCGCAATTACCAGGTAGTGAGGCGTGCCGGCCCACGCCCCATCACCCCTAAGATGGAGCCACTGGCTGCCTTCAGGATCAGCATCTAAGCCAGACAGATGAGAGACGAACTGACTGGGGCTGGGCGAGGGTAAATGCCTTCTCCCTCGATGCGAAACATGTAGTAGCCCCCCGATCTGAGAGGGTAGGTGCCAAGGCCCCAGCGACCCCTGAAACTGGGAAGAACGTGGTTTTTCCTACACATACAGACCGATGACGAAGTTTAACTTACGAAGTAGGCGCAGTGGGAGGCTGACAACAGCTAATAGGACAGTTACAACGACGTGCTGCAGTAAACACTGTGGTATGGTGTCTTAGTCTCAAAGTAACTTATTGCACATGATATTTTCAGACTACAGTTGACCGTGGGTAATTGAAACCTCGGAAAGTGAAATGACGGGAAAGGGCAGGGCCATGGTACAAAGCTGCCCCGACAGAGCTGGGGGCTGGGCTGGTCCTCACTTAGTGACTGAGAGTTCGGTCACGGCTCTGACAGAATATCGCTGTCTGTGCTCCCCAAACCACACCCCCATACCTCCCCTACAAAGCAGCCCAATCACAGCCTGAGCTGGGGGCAGACGTGGGACCTTCCCTAGAGTGAGGCCGACGCGGTTCCCGGGCATGGGTAATGAAGGTTTGGATGCTCCCCGAGGCCCCACGTCCCGCAACTGAGACTGGACTCAGGGTCTCTGGACTCGTGGGCAGCACCGGATGTGCCCCCAGGGAAGGCTGATCTTTACCCCGGGGCCAGCGACTTTGCCCTTCAACAGCTTGCACTTGGGACTGCTCTGCTTGGCTGTCAACTCTTTTTATCTGATTGGCAAGTAAAATGTTTATTTTCTGACCATTTCTAGGCATGTCCCTGGATTCCAAAGTTCATTTTCACTTTCCTTTTAATTACTCTCCTCCTCGCATGCCCCTCTTCACCAGGAAACCCAGCCACGCTGCTTGGTGGGACCGCCCCCCAGCCCCAGCCCCCTGGCTATCTCTGTCCCGGACACCAGCCCTGCCAGCCTCGCTGCTCCTCGCTGACCGGCTCTGGCACGGACGGCCCGGGGCACACAACCCAGCTGCCGCCCGCCGCCACCGCCACCTACCTGTAGTAGTGGCTGTTGACAGGCGCCGCGCTGGGGAAGCCCAGCATCCCGCACACCACCCGGCTGTTGTTCCTGGTCCAGTCCCGGTCGCACACCTGCCGCCAGTGGCCCTCGTACCGCACCTCCACGGCCCCCTCTGTCACGGGGCTGCGCCGCTTGGCGCTGGCAAGGATGGGCTTCAGCCGCACCTCCTCCAGCCGCTGGCCCTGCGGGTGCATGCTCACCGTGGGCCCCAGGGCCCCTGCCCGGCTGAGCCGCTGGGCTCCTCTCGTGGGAAGGCTGGGGCTCCCCCTGCCTGGCCCTTCACTGGATAGACCCAAAAATGGAGGCCCCGAGACAGGGAGGCATTCTTCAGAGGTCGGGTGAGTACAGGCAGAACCATGGTTTGTCCAGGGGCCTTTCCCAATTCCGGAGAGAAGCCGGCAGAGCTGTGTCCGCCCTGGGAGTGGGATGGGAGCCCCTGGGCCTGGGCGGTTTCTATCAGGGACCAAGGGGCCTTCTTCATGCCTCCCTGGGGAGAGCTGAGGAAGGGCCAGACCAGATGCTTGAGGCCACCTGCAGGGCCCATGGACCCATACCCCCAATCCAGTGCTCAGGCGACCTAACCAGTGTGTAGCCCCACCCTGGCCAGGGTGTCCGGTGGGTCAGGCCCGGCTGCTCTCGGGCCGAGGGTTCCGGCAGCAGAGGGAGGGCAGGAGCCAAAGACCTGCCCTACCCACTCCTGTTGCTTGGCTTGCGCTGTTTTTAGCCTGGGGTTGTTTGTGCCGGGAAGAGGCAGCAATTGTGGCCAGGCCTTGTGGGTGAGACAGCCCCTTGCCCTACTGCCTCCCTTAAGGACTCCCTGCAGGCCGGCCTCTGCTCCCCTGCCTGTCCTGCTTCCAGCTGAGGCCCAGTGCTCGGCTCCGTCTCCAGGCCACAAGTAGGTGTCAGAGCCCCAGGGACATGCCTCAGTCCACACTCGGCTCCCTTTGCTCTCCCCCCACTCCAGCCTCATCGCCCAGGAGGCTCCCCCGAACAACTTCCTCACCTGGGGCCCGAGGGCATTGGAGACCCTTTCAGAGAGGAAGCCACGCTGGCGCTGGGGGTGGCACACCACGCCGACGTCCTCCGAGTGGCTGCAGTCACTGATGCCCCAGCCATTGGACGCACACTGGTCCAGGGAGCTCTCTGTGCCCGCACAGCGCACGTTGTCCAGCCAGATGGGTCCTGTGGGGATGGGCACAGTGACGCTAAGGTGACGGTCGGCAACGGGCAGAGACCGGCCGCAGGCTGTTTCCCGATGAACCCCGCCATTGTCAGCTTTCCTGTTCTAAGCCTGAGCAGAAGGCAGCGGCTCGCTTAGATGTTGTCATCTACGACCCTGCCAGTTGCCTCTGGTTGGCACCAGGTCCCGTTTTTGGAAAATAGCTAGTAAGTCTAGTTAGGCCTGTTTGTCCATGAATCAATCCATCTATCCAACTACCCACCCACCCACCCACCCACCCACCCACCTACCCACCCATCCATCCATGCATCCATCCATGCATCCATCCATCCATCCATCCATCCATCCATCCATCCATCCATCCATCCATCCATCCATCCATCCATCCATCCATCCAACTATCCAACCATCTATCTACCCAGCCAGCCAGCCAGCCAGCCAGCCAGCCAGCAACATATTCCAAGAACCCATAGTGTGCCAAAGACTACGTCCCAGGAACTTAGGGACTGAGCTGTGGTGTGGGGCCTCACTGTAAGTGAGAATGGGAGGGTTAGGGTGGGGTCATTAGTGATGGGGTGCTCAGCAAATGACCCTGGACAAGGTCACGTGAGCTGGGCAGTAGAGGACAGTCAAGAACCTGAGGTGTCCTGCTGGCCCAGCGAGCCCAGCCCTGAGAGCAGCCCACACTGTCCCCGCCGTCCTGCTGGGCATGTGTGGGCACTCACCCTCCCCTTGGCCATACTTGGCACTGTGGGCCCAGGTCAAGGCGGCCTCGAAGCCCAGCTGGCGGCAGACGACCGTGGCCTCCCGGAGAGCGAAGTCATCGTCGCACACGGTGCCCCAGCGGCCCTGATGCAGCACCTCCAGGCGGCCCTCCTCAGGCCCGCTCCCCGGGCCCACGAGCCGCAGCTTTGTGGGGCCCAGTGACTGCGGGCTGCTGGGGGGGGCCCGGTCCAGGAGCGGGAGCACAAGGAGCAGGGAGAGGACAGCTGGCGGGGACCACATCTTGGCAACTGCAGGGGCAGCTGGGCTTGGGCACCTGGGGAATGAGCAAATGTGACAGTGATCCCCATGTCTCCCTGCACCCCAGGTCTCTTCTATGCTAGAGACAGAGGAAAGGAGGGGCCCTCCCTGCATGCGTGTGTGAGTGTGTGTGTGTTGGCTGAGTCTGTGCTCTGAGGTTCATCCATTTGGCTCAAACCAAATTCACCGGCCACCTGACACTGAAAGAGTTTACCTTCACCGCGCCTCAGTCTCCTCATCTGTAAAGTGGGGTTACTAATGCCTGTCTCACAGTATCATATTAAACAAGATCCTGCAGCATAGACCTGCCCGCGGTAAGGGCTCACTAAGTAGCTCTTGCTACCATCTTCTACAAATAGATTCTTTGGGGGAGCCCTCGGGGGACCCCTCGGTTCCAGAATATCTGTGCGGGTCACTGTCCTGCCTGCTGCTGATGTCCCCCGCCTCCTGGTCACATCCCTTAGAAGGCATGCCAGAGTGCACAGGCTCTTTTGAGGGAGTCTAGTGCATTTTCTGTGTGGTGTGGGCAAGTCTCTTACATTCGCTAGGCCCTCGCTCCTTGTTTCTGAAGTGAGGAGGCTGAACCAAATACTGTCTGCTGTCTCCTCCAGCTCGAACAGTGTGAGATCCTCAATCTTAGCTTGAAGCGCATTGAAGTGCGGGATTCTCACACTGAATCAAGAGACATTTTGGAATTCGTGCTGGGGCCACTTATTAGGGCACGTGCCAGGACACAGCAGTGAGGACGCCACACACCCCTACCCTCACGAAGCTCAGAGAAGAGGAGTCAGGGGAGGCTTTCCGAGAACCGTCAGTAGCCTGGGCCCCGCAGCATGCATCGGAGCCCTCCTGGGTGGGAAAGGGCCTTCTAGGCAGAGGACAGGGGGAGGCAATGAGGACCGGACCCCACAGCTTGAGCAGGAGCAGGGAGCACCGCCTCTTAAGCCCATCCTGCTTAAGACTCAGGGAGGAGGCAGGGAGGCTCAGGCTGGACCAGGCGATCGGGGCTAGTGCGCCTCCAGAGGCTTTGCCCTTGCTCCCGCAGGACGGCGGGGTGCGGGAGGGCTGCAGCAGTAAGCACACCAGGGAGGGAGCTCCTGCCTGCAGGAGGCACAACACGTGCCCTGTGTGTCCTTGGCGGGGGTGAGGCTCCAGGTGGCTCCTCTCTCCTCAAACATTAGCAGCCCTGGTCTGGGAGCGCAGGCTGGGGAGGAACAGTCCTCATAGCAAGTCCTCAGGGCTGCTGCAGGCCCACTCCAGGCTCTGCTGCTGCTGGACACTGAGGCTGGCCAGGAACGACCTGCAGGAACTTGGGTCCTCGACTCCTTGTTCAGTGTTTGAGTCTTAAGAAAGTTCCTTCTGGCGAGGCCCTTCCCCACCGATGGCCACTGCTGCTCTTGCACCCAGCCCCAGCTTCTGCAGCCTCGCCTCCAGCGTAGGGGGACAGGGCTGGGTGGAGTGGCTGCCACAAGTGCACCAGATGGGCTCAGGGAAGGAGGCTCCATGGGAACGGGCCTGTGTCATGCCCACAGCGCCTACGTGGCAACCAGGAAATCCCTGGGTTTGCATGGATGTGCGAGGCGGCAGAGCACAGGGCTTCAGAATACAGTGGGGACCAGATTCCTTCCTGGGTTCAGACTCCACCTCCGCCCATGAGCTACCAGCTGGTCTCGGAGCCACAGCTTCTCCCTCTGTCAAATGGGGCTGCTACTAGCACCTACCACATAGGATTCTTGTGCAGACTGAATGAATGAACGAGTTAAACTCCTCAGAGAGAAGCTGTCAGCTGACACTGAAGCAGCATTAGCAGCAACTTACTGGAACCACAGCTCTAGCCTGGGCCCGGCCCTCTTTGCCTAAAGAGGGGAATCTCTGCAGCAGGTACCTCCCTTGCACCTTCTCCAGACCTGCCTGTGTTCCCAGAGAGCCCAGTCGCCCCTCTCCTCCCTGGGGCTGTGTGCCACCTACTTCCCATGCTCACTGCTCCCAGAAGACACCCCCATTTCTTAAACACTATTTCCATGTCACTCCCCGCTCAGGAGCCCTGGCAGGGTGGGGGCAGAGAGGGGGTGTCAGCATGACTTCACCCTGAGTAGTTGCCCTTAGAGGTCCCACTTGCTCCTCTCAGGGGGAGATGGGCAGCCAGGGACTGTGCCAGACCTGCCCGGTGGCGGGAGAGGCTGGGCACAGTGGGGGTCAGGGCCCTTTTGCTGCTGGGACCCCTGGTCTCAAAGGTCTAGCCTGAGCGATGCCCCCACCCGGGGGGCAGATACCCTGTCTCTGCCTCCAGACTGCCGTGAGCTTTGAGTCCGGAGACTCCTCCCTGAGACCCAGAGGCAGCCCCGATAAAACGAGGGGTGGCACTGGGGCATCGTCCAGAACATGCTCTGCTGAGCCTGGGGCGCTGCGCTGGTCAGTGGCTGGTGTCCCCACAGCAGAGGAGTCTCATCAGACCGTGAGCAGCTGTGGGCTCCCCTTCAAGGGGGATCCCTAGGGCTGGGGGCGCTCTGCTGCAGGACCTTGGATTCTAACTGGGCAGCGCATGAGCAGCAGCCTGACCCAGAGTCAGATGCAGGGAGCGCCCCTCTCCCCAGCCTCCCCACCCCCTGTGGGCCCTGCCAGAGCTTGGCTCATACCAGCTTGTCTTCTCGCCCTTCCCCCAACGCACCCTTCGGGTTCCCAGGCTCCAGACCCTCGCCCTCATGGCACTCTCCACCCAGAGTATCCTCCTATCTCAGATTGTTAAATTTCGACTCATCTTTCAACAACCAGCTCAAATGCCACCTCCTCCATTCAGCCCTCCTGGCTCCCCACTTCCCAGCACTTGCTGTGTTCATTTCCTGTCCCCACACCCAGTCTCCACAGTGTCTTCCAGCAACTTCTCCCAGAGCTGAACGCGGAGAGGAGAACCGGGCCAGCACGCTCCCCCAGGAAAGGGCGGCTCTTTCCGCGAGTGAAGGAGAAAGGGACAGTGAGAGGAAGGTAGGCCAGAGGTAGGCGTAGGGAGCGGGGTTAATGATGATTATCATCACTATACATTCTAAGCATTTACAGGATCCTTAGCTCCACTTTACAGATGCGAGGATGCGGTCCAGAGAAGCTAAGTAACTTGCCCCTGCAGCTTCAAAACCAGAGCCTGGTCCAGAGCCGACTCTCAGCCAGGAGAGGCGGATGTGAGAGGAGGAGGAGGAAGGCAAGGAGGGGAGGTGAGTGGACTTCCACTCACTCCGCTGCTGGTTGGCTCACGACGCAGGCGTGGTGCGCGGGCCCTGGGGTGGGCGCCTGCACTGGGCGCAACCAAGCGACAGATCCAGGACCTGCCCCTAGGGCAGAGGCACCTGCTCCAGGTCCTGCTAGGGAGGTTGGCGCCTGGCCTGACCAGGTCCCCCAAGGGGGGTGGAAGAGGGCAAGCACCCCAGGTTATCCAGGAGAGAGAGCATCAGGCACTGAGCTGGCAGTAGACTGCTGGGGGTCACTCAAAGCCCCTTCTTTCTAGCAATTGAGGGGTGGGCAGGGCTTCTCCTCTTATCCTTAATATCCCTCCCCCGACCCATTCCTGCTGGGACCTCTGATTATGGTGATCTGGAGCATGCCAGCAAGCGGGCTGGGCTCCACCTGTCCTCCAGCTCTACCTGTCCTCCAGCTCTACCTGACACGTGGGGACTGAGGCCTCTGCCCACCCTCCATCCTCTGCCGTGTCCACACCTCCCCAGCCCGAACCTCACCATGGGCTCTGGTCTGATTAGCTGGAGTGCTGGAGCAACCCTGCCTCGTGGTCTCTGCAGCAGGAGAGTGCCTGAGCCCACCTGTGGCCCCTGCCCCTCCCAGGCCAGGAGGCAGAGAAATGGTTATAAACAAGGCACACAGCACCCCTGCCAGGTTGCTCAAGCCCCTGGCCTTGGGCCAAGCTCCCTGACTTGGCCTCTTTTCCAACTGAAACAGATTCGAGAGCTCCTGCTGGGCTAAGCTAGCAGTCTCTGGGCCCCCAGCCTTCGGGAACCGCAGAGGTTTGCGCCCCACAGCGCGAGCGACAGCGTGACAGACCAACAGACAGGACAGCAAGAGACAGACCTGGGGCCAAGGGCCAGGCAGGGCTCACCAGCTGGAGCGCGGATGGTCTGGGGCCGGGCCGGGCGCCTTGCTGAGCAGCACTAACGACCTCCTGGGGCTCCCTGGGGCCCTTTTATCCGGCTGAGGCCCGCGGGCGCCCCCCCACCCAGCCGGCCACAGAGGAGGCCCCGCCTCCGGGCGGACCAGGACTAGCCGGGCGCCCCGCCCGGCCGGCCCNCCCCCCCCCCCCCCCGCCCTCGGTGCTCCCCCTTGGGCCGCGGGATGCCGGCCAGGGCGGCTGGGCTGGTGTCCGTGTGTCCCGTGGTCCCAGGAAGTCTGGGGTCCCGAAGTTGCTGGGAGTTGGGACGCGTTTTCCTTGGAGCAAAGCGCACTGTAGCAGGAGGGCTGCGGGAGGACCCGGGTTTCCCAGGAGATCGCGGCCAGGGCCTCTGCTTCTGCACTTAGGGCTCTGTCTGAGGCTCGGTTTCCTCTGCAAAACCGGGTGATGTTACCACCCCCTAGAGCTGACCTGGGGGTCAAATTCAGACAGTTGTAGGAGCCTCAGTGCCCCTTCCCGTGAGCTTGGTTGCTACCGACATGGCAGGGAACCTCTGGGGCGCGGGGGAGGGGGGCAGGCAGGGGTGTGAGTGGGTGGGTGCAGTGTGGATGTGCAGGGTGGAGTACCAGGCAGCCCTCCACACTGAGCCCCCATATTAAGTCCTACATGGCTTGAAACTTCTGTGCCCATTGTATGGTTGGGAAGCCCTCCACACTGAGCCCCCAAAAGATAGGATTGGCTCCCCAAGAGACTACAGTAGCTGGGAGGACCAGTACAACCCCCAACAGTAACTGAGAGGACCATGACAGCCCCTGCAGTAGCTGGGAGGACCTCGACAGCCCCCTGGCCCTTCACAGGCTGATGGGGGGAGTGGGGTGGGAAAGGCTGTCAAGTGAAACAGATTTGGAGACGACTAAGGGAGGGGTGTCCTATCAGGCACCTGAATTCCCCCTCTTTCCTCAAACCCTTTCCACAGTCCCGGCCCCTCCCAGTGCCTCAGGGCCCCCATCTGTAAAATGGGTAGAGGCCTGCTGCACCCCAGCTTCTTCCTGAGGCCCAGATCAGCACAACCTGCTCCCCCGACCTTGCCTGAGTGTCATTCCAAAGGCTCATTCACTCAGTAAATCTTTATTGATTGTCTCCTACGTGCCAGACAGGGTCCTGGAGTGCTGGATGCAGGGTGCTTCCGGGCCTGCGGGGGAGACAGAGATGTAAACACCCGGCGCGGAGGCCGCGGCTCCATAAGGCGAGGGTGCCAGGGTGGGCCTTTCTGATGTCTGGATGACAGCCCGGTCGTCTGACCAGCTGCTGGAGGACTGCGTCCACTCCTGGCTGCCCACGTCTGAGACACCCCCTGGGCCTTGCCCCGCCCTCCCTGGGCCAGAGCATTCCCTGTGATGAATCAGCAGGAAAGAATGCTCCCGCCTTGGGTCAGTGGCAGCAGCAGCCGCCCCGCCCCCAGGGACAATGAGGCAGCTGTGGCTGGGGTGCCAGGTATGCCTCAGCCCCTCGCCAGGCCCAGCCAGCTCTCATGCCGAGCCAGGAACAACACCCAGGGCTCGCAGGACGTGGGCACCGCCTGCTGCCAATCGCCCACCCTGGCCTGGCTGCCCCGAACTAAAAATACCCTGGAGCCCAGGGCTGGCCAAACCAGAGCCCAGGGGATGAATGGAGCTGCCCGGAAGTCCTTGAGCCTGCCAGCCTCTGGGCAGAGGCTAGGCTGGGGGCAGTGGAGGGGAGTCCCCCAGGGGGTCACGGCAGCCCCCTCCTTGAGATGTGAGGGGCCGGGGCCAGGCCCACTCCATGACGCTGGAGGTGGGTTTTCTCATCTGAGCACCCATGTCCTCATCCTCAGCTGTCCTTGCTGCGGGGTCAGAGGGACAACTGTGTTCACCTCAGTGAGCTCGGACTTGCTGGAGACCGCCGCTTCCTCCGCCGTGCCTGGCTGTGCTCGCGCTCGTGGCCCCGAGTCCTCGCTGCGCGCGTGGGGTGCAGGTCTGTGTCTGCCGGGGCGCTGGTGCTCATCATCTCCGAACCCAGGGCTTGGCCCCAGCAAGGGCTTGCTGCACCCTGCCAGACTGCGCTCGGGCCTGCTTCGCTGGTTCTGGGGGCGTCTGGGGCGGGCAGCCGTGAGCCTTGTCCTCCAGGAATTCGCAGACCGGCGGGGAGGCAGGCCCGCCCTCCTGAACCGAGAGGGCTGCTCCAGGTCACCGCCACGGGTCCCCGTCCGATCCTCTCACCTGGCCGAAAGGAGAGTCTCGTCTAGCTCACCCCCGTTGTGAACTGTGAACCAGGCATGGAGGCGTCAAGGGGTTAGCCAGAGTCCTGGTGGGGTCTGGGCGGAAGCCAGGCCGTGGTGGGGGCGGAAGGCTGAGAAGGAAGGCTCGGGGCGGTCGGCCACTCAGCAGAGCTGAAGGTGGAGGAAGGGTGCCGCGTCATCATCTGCTCCCCTCTCCAGGTGGGGTGCTGAGAGGTTGGCGCCAACAGGACTCTCTTCCTTTGGGGTGCTCCTCAACACCCCCCAAAGCTGGGCCTGGGCTCTCCTCCCAATGGGGAAGCCAGAATCGCCTGCCGAAGGCTGGACCTCCGAGGGCCACACCAGCAGCTCTGGGGAAAGCCCAGGAACAGAGCGTGGTGCCCGCCCCCCTGCCCGTGCCCAATCCCCTGTCCGCGGCAAACCTCCCCCTCAGCCCTACAAGACATAGCGAGACCCGCCGCCTTAGAGACCAGTAAGGAGACTGTGCAGCTGGGGGCCAGGAACCCCCGCACGAGCTGTCTGGATTGCGTGTCCTTGGCAAAGTCATGGTCAGGGCCACCTGCTGCGTGACCCGCCTCGTCCCCCGTCCCCAGACACCCGATGCCTGGTGCTGCACTTGGGACAACGGCCCCCACCGTCCTATCTTCCTTGCCTCTCGGCTTCCTGGCCTTTAGTTTTGTCAAGCCCCAGTCCAAGAACCTTCGGTGGCTCACTGTTGCCGTGGGAGGTGGGGAGCCCACCGATTCCTGCACTCCCTTCACTCCTGGCTGCATTTTCCCTGTTCTGCCTCTCCTTCGGGCTTAACTCAGGCTCCAATTCCTTTACAAATTTGAGTGGGTGCTTTCACAGACACTCTCGGAGTACGGAGTGCTGGCAGGTACCAGAGCCGAGCTGGGCAAAAGCTGCCTCTGCTCATCACCTGGCGGGAGAGACAGCTGACACCCCGTGATGAGGGGAGCCTGGTGACAGGAAGCAGGACAAGGAGAGCGCAGGACACCATTTTGACAGAGGATGGGCTTGGCCTTTTGCTGAGCGATGCAAGGCCTTTGTGGGGGATTTTCAAGGTCCTGGGCAGGAGGCGGTGGCTGCAGCCAGGCTGGAGAGGGTAGCCAAGGACCTGGTTCCTGGGGAGAAAGGAGATGAACCTGTCGTCATACGGGACATTGTGGGTTAGAACAGAGCTAGTGAAATAGAAAATTTAGGAAGTTTTGTTTTGTGATAGTCAATGTCATCCTCGCTCCTTCCCTGAAAGCTTCAGAGAAGTCTCTAATAGTCAGTGACATTTGGAGGTGGAGTCACCCCAACATTTTCAGGGTCTGGGTATGAGTTTAAGGGGGCTCATTCCATGTGTTTTAGTATTTCGAAGTTAAAATTCAAACTAGATCATTGTTAAAGAAAATATGCTCTAGCCACCTGCTTTCACAAATACACCTTTGGTAAGACCTGGCAGGTTGGGTTTGAATCCAGAACGTCCCAGTCCTCGAAGGTCTGGGTGCTGCATGTTATCACAGGGAGCGTGAGTCCTGACCCCGAGCCATGTGGGGCCACCCCCTCCGCTGCCACCTCTGGCCCACCCCAGGCAGTGGCCGCTGTGCGAGAACAGTGCTCTGGCCTGTCCAGACGCACCGCAGTGCCCGAGGGCCGCCGGTGCTGGCGCACAGCCCGCAGGCGCCGCCGCTCTCAGAGGAAGAGCCGCAGCAGGCTCGGGCCCTGGACAGGGGTTCTGGAGTATGCGTGCTGCTGGGGCCGGGGCTCCTTAGGCACGCGCCTTGGCTCTGAGCCGCTTTCCCGTGGGGAGACGGATGGGCAAGGAGCACAGCGGTGCCCCTAAAGCATGCAGGACGGGAGCAGGCCTCCCTTGCCCAGGTGCCAGGAGAGTTTGGGGTGTGGGGCAAAGCAGCGGAAGGTGCAGCATGAAAGTGGGGACATGCTTAGAGGTGGGGCCCTGAGGGTGGGTGTGGGCGAGGGGTAGCTCTAGAGAGCTGTGGGGATCCAGCCCTGTGCCCGGCGCTGCTCCCTAGGCAGGGAAGAGGGGCCACCGATGCTGCCTTGACTGGTGTTTGATTCTTTGCCTATTCATGCCTTCGGTGGGGGCATACCCCCGGTGGGAAAGGGGGTTTGGGGAGCCGAGGATAGGGGGTGGTTTAATAGCTGTAAGCTGCTAAAAAACAGATGCCCCCATTTCTGCCTTGGCCTCAGGGTCCCCAGCACGAAGGCTGGGTTCCCACATTCGGACTTGTGCTCCGGTTTCACACCAGCAGCTTAGTGTTCATGTCTCCCCACAGTCCTTCTGCCTCCTCCTCAGGCAGGCGCAGCCTCTCGTCCTATTTCTCGTGTTCACATGGGGGTCCCCATTGCTCCCTACAGTCACGTCCTCCCTCCCGCCAGACCCCTCTCCACAGCTATCCCCTTCCTTTTTCTCTCCCTAACTCTTCCTCCCAGCCACACCCCCTCTCTAATTCTTCCTCAATTCTCCAGTTTCCTTAAGAACACCCCCTCTCCTCAACCTCCCTTCTCCTTTAATTCCCCACAAACCCCAAATTTCCCTGTCTCAGCAGCTAAACTTAGGCCTGGTGGCTGGATGCACTTCTATTCAGGTAAATTAAAGTCGTAAGTTCTGGAGGAAATGAGGCAGAATGAAGACTCGGTGCCACAGCGGACGCGGCCAAGGTCCCTTCAGAATCACACACAAGTCGGCTGTGACCTTCTCACCTGCAGGTAATTGAACCCCTTTTCCTCAAACAACACCAGTCAAGTTAAATTAAAAAAGGAAACAACATTTCTTATTCTACGCTGTTTTTGCTGGACTTTAAAAAGTGGCTAATAGAGTCCCTGCATTGTTTCTCTGAGTTTCTCCGGGTGGACGAGGTCGTTTGGCTTCAGCGAGCTAGCCTGGGAAACACAGATTTGCAACAGCTCCCCTCGCCCAGAGTTTGGCCTCTTCTTGGGCCCTTTGGGAAGACTGCTGGTTGTTTGGGGGCAGAGTCAAACCGCACACGACAGTGTCAGAAGCCGTCTATCCCTGGGTCAGCCCTTTGTGAATTATCTCTGGAATGAATTGAAGAATGAATTGAATTATCTGTGGATTGAAACTGGATTTAAGAGAGCTGCACGCAATCTAAACATGATCTGGTGTTATTTTGCATTTGAGTTTCTTGATCTAAGGCTTTGCAAACGTTTTAAAGTTTCTTTGTGAAGAACTGGTTTTATCTCCCTGGCTAGAATGTAAGATCGCTAGGGCCTGGGAGTGACAGACACATAAAGGTTAACTGTCATGTCACCAGCCAAAGGTTGGCTTCCAGGAACCAGTAGGGGGCAGCAAGAAGCCACTGGGGGGAAGGGGAGAACGGAGGGTGGGCACCTGCCAGGACAAGGGAAATCCCTAGATGAAGCAGGAGCGGAGTCAAGAGCAGAGCCAGAGAGCTGGAGAGCAGGGAGCCACTGGCACCAGACACCAAACTAGGACAGAGGATGAGGGTGCCGGGGACAGACAGGCCCCAGCAGAAGCCCGGGCAAATCTGACGGGCCTGTTTAGACAACACCAGACAGCGAGCCTAGCAGTTTCCTGAGTGTGGCCCCAGACCAGTGGTGTGAGCATCACCTGGGAGCTGTTGGAAACGCGATTATTGGGCCCCTCCCCAGACCTACTCAGCCAGAAACTCCTGGGCTGGGGCCCAGCATCTGTGTTGCACCAAGTCCTCTAGATAATTCTAGCACATGTAAACTTTGAGAGCCACCTACTTAAACCACAACCTTAGAAAGTGTTCACCCTGATGGAATCCATTTTCCTTGGAGTTCCAGACCTGCCTGGTGAGCTCAGCTCTCTGGGTGTCTCTTGCATTACGAAGGGTCTACTCCTGGTTTGATGGGGAGAGTCTTGGGTATTGCAGCCTTCTACATCCCAGTTGTTCCCAAATGGATCTCAGTCCCTTTATGGCGGGAGGGTCAAATCTGCCCTCCATAGCTCTCCCTGTTCCCGAAGAACCCATCAGTGTGATGGAGGTAACGGGGGTGTTTTGCTATTGTCTTCAGGAGACCTCACCTGGGCTGGGCCAGGACTGGGAGGCCAGTCAAGATTTATAGTCTGGCACACTCTTTCTCCACAACAGAATTTCAACATGGTTTTAGCACCACAAAAATCTTCGCCACTGTGAATATTAGCTCATTCCCAAGGGGCACCCAGGGAGCGCAAACTGTTAAGGATTATAAGCTCTGGTAGTGGTTTAGCATCTGTGTGCACAAAGGCAAAGGGAGCAGCCTCTAGTGTGAAGGATCTTTAGCAGAATTTATGCGCATAGGGAGAGAAAAGGAGGAATATTCCTAATGACAGTTTTCCAGTAAGCCCCCTACCCCGAAGTTGCTATCCCCTTGTGGGAATAAGGGTTGGTTGGAAGTGGGGCTACTGAGGCCTGACAGCTTGCCACAGGTACAATCTAATGGGGGAGCCCCAGGAAAGGGGTGAGCTAGAAGCTGGGACCAAAGAGAAGCTCAGAATTCAGAATCCACCATGAAGTTAGGACAAGGCTGCCACTGTCTCTGCCAAGGACCAGGCGCATCCTCCCAGTGTGACTCTCACCCATGTCTCTTCTGAGTATCTCTCCCAAGAGTCTCTACCTGTCTCTCCTTTGCTTGTCTCCTCCAAGTCCTTGTGTACAATTCAAAACTGGAAAAAGCAAGCGAGCAGGCATGCCTTCCTTCCGTGTTACGTATTCTGCTCGGCTCTGCCTCTACCTCCCAGTAACTGCCCTGCTCAGGAAGCCCAGTTCATGGCATGCGGGGACCTGTTGTTCACGGGGACTGATGTAAGTGGGGGTGGGGAAATGGTGCCCATTCAATGCCTGCAGAGCTCCGCCCCTCTTCGTGGAGATGCCTCTGTAACACGAGCATCAGCCAGGTCTTCTGGGAGACCAGGTGGCCTACAGCCCCCCAGCTCTGGGCAGGCAGAAGAGACCCTGTTCCCAAACCCTCGCATTCCCCTTGGAGCTGGCCTTGGCTTTCATAATTCACACAGATCCTGAGTTGGAGGAATGACTTACCTGAGCCATTCTGGACCACACGATGGCCGAAGAAAGAGTTAAAGAGCTATAAGGTTGTTGATTCGTTCACAAAGGAAATTGCTCAGAAAGGACAAGAAAAGCTTCATTTCCTAGCCATTAACTGAAAACCACTTTTCTTAGGACAGCTTGACCTCTAAAGTGTTGACTGAACTATCCAGAAAAAAATGTAGATAAACGATGTCTCCTTTTAGCAGTGAGTGCTAGTAAACAAGGCGGGAGAGAAGGAATTCCACCAAGATATCGGCAGAAACTTAACTTCCTAGGGGCAATAATTTCCTCTCCTCATTACCAATTAATGAGCATAAGCTTCTGCCCACCAGTGTTCTGAATTACTGTCACTGTGGCGAGGTGGTGTGACGGGAACTTGGTGTAACGCCTTATGCCTCTGGCAAGGGTTTGGAAACCAGAGCTAATCGGTGAATGTGTCTCATTCAGGCCAGGTTGTTATCCTGCACTAAACACTGGGCATGGAGCCATCATATTTGTATAGACAGCACACTGCTGGGCACAGGGGGACACAAAGAAGTAATGATCCAGTTTCTTTCAGTCTAAGTCACGGACTCTATTTAGATCATTACATGCAGCCAGTGAAATCTGTTTGTATGATGAGATCATTCATTTACTTGTTTGGTCAACAGATGTTTATTGAACACTTATTATTTATGGAGCCACTTTAGGAAATCTAGAAAAGTAAATATAACTCAAGTTATATAGTAAAGGCCAGATTTCCCACATTCTTGTTTCAACTAATTAGGGAGCAGTTCCAGGACTACCACCTGCCCCCCAGTGCAGTTCTCCCAGTTTGTACCTGGGAGTTCGCAGGGGTGGTTGCCTTGAGCTCTTTGGGCAGCCTGGGAGCTGTGCTTGATTGCCACATCTTCCATGACTCTCCACCCCAGCTTTGCATCCTTCCCGCCCCCACCACTGATGTCCATTTCCTGAGAAGCTTCTTGAAAAACTATAAATATTTGTGGCTAGTGCTAACTGCAAAAATGCTGAGATCCAAGCCAGAGGATGTTCTTGATGCTTCTAAAGTGTCCCCTCTCAAAGCATAGGATGGCGCTACCTTCTCAGAGTGAGGAAGATGCCTGCTCCCCAGGTCCTGTGCTGCACCTGAGCTCTGTCCTGTTTTGCTGGCCTGTGGTCTGTCTTGCCACAAGGACCGTGTGGGGTTGGCTATTAGAATGTGCTAGTAAGTCTTCTGTCAGATAGTATGAGTTCTCCAGCTCTGTGCTTTTTCGATATAATTTTTCATTCAATTTTCTTTGCTTTTCCATGTACATTTTAGAATCAGCTTGTCCATTTCTACAGAAAGGCCCTCTGGGATTTTGATTGTGATTGTGATGAATTTATAGATTAGTTTGAGGAAAAATGACATTTTAAGAAAATTGGGTCTTCTGACCCATAAACACAATATAGTTCTCTATTTGGTTCTCTTTCATTTCTTTAATTATAGATGTATAGTTTTGGCATAAAGGTTCTCCACCAAAAATACTCTTGTTAGAATTATGCCTATGTATTTTATATATTGGTAATATTTTTGATGGTGCTTAACATTTTTAATGCTCAGTTGATCATCCCATATATATATATATAAATATAATAAATTACAGGAACTTTTTATACTTTGACCTTGTATCCTGTGACATTGCTAACCTCACTTCTAGTAGCTTATGTATTTACTGGAATTTTCTATGTAGTAAAGCTTATTACCTGTGAATAGAAAGTTTTACTGCAGCTTTTCTAATCTGTATACTTTTCGTTTCTTTTTTTCTTGCCATTTTTTTCATTGCCTCTTCTCTTGCATTTCCCGGGATCTCCAGTATAAAAATAGAGGAAGGATGAAAATGGACATTTTTGCCTTGTTCCCAGTAATAAATATGATATTAGGTCCTGAAGGTCCATTTCATCTAAGTTGTCAAATTGATGTGATTAGAGAGGTTCACAGCATCCCCCTTCCTATCCCTGTGATATTTGCAGGACTCGTAGTTATTATATTCCCTGTTCACTCCTTGTACTGGTCATGTATGTCTTCCCTCTTTACTGTTTTTTCAGTCTTCTAGACAGTTGTCAATATTACTGATCTCTTCAAAGAACTGTTCTCTTTCATTGATTTTCTCTATTGTCTTTCTGTTCTCTGCTTATTTCCTTCTTCTGATTTGTATTTGTTTTGTACCTTTCCTATGCTTTTGAGGTAGAAGTAAGTTATTGACTTTTTCCCTCTTTTCTAACATTAACCTTTAATGCTATAACTTTTCTTCTTGGCACTGCCTTATCAATGTCTCATATGTTTTGATGCATTGTATTTTTCATTTTCAACACATATTCTTCATTTAGTTCAATGCATTTTAATTTCCCTGAGATTTCCTCTGTGACCCATGAATTATTTAGAAGTGTTTAATTTCCAAAGGTTTGGAGATTTACCCACTTGTACTCTACTTCTGTTCGATTCTGTTGTGGTTGACTTGAGGTCTATTTGATAGCCCAGGATACTGCTTACCTGTATGTGTTTCAGGGACACTAGGATAGAATATGTAATCTGCTACTATTCGTGAAGTGTTCTATAAATGTCAATTAGATTCTGCTGACTGAAGATGTTTTTGAATTCTTCTATATCCTGCTGAATGTCTATTCAGTTCTATTAATTGTTGTTCTATTAATTGTCAAAAGAGCAATGGTGAAGTCTCCAACTATAATTGTGACTTGTCTATTTTTCCTTTCAGTTCCTTTCTTCACATTCAGTTCTTTTTATTTCACACATTTGTATCTCTGTTGTTTGTGCATACATGTTTAGGACTGCTAAATCTTTTTGGTGGATTGAACCATTAATTAATACATAATATCCTTCTCTTTGCACTGAGACTTACTTTATTTGATATTAATCAGCCCTCCTGCCTTCTTTTGGTTATCTCTTAGATGATATGTCCTTTTCTATACTATACCCTCATCCTATCTACATTATTATATTTAAATTGAGTTTCTTATAAACAGATGTAGTTAGGTCATATTTTTAAAATCCATTCTGACAACCTCTGCCTTTTAATTGGTACATTTAGATTATTTGCATTTAATGTAATTATTGTTATTTACCAAATATTGTAAATATTGTTATAGTTAAGTCCATCATTTTCTTTTTGTTTTGTTTTTGTTGTTATTATTTCTCCCATTTCCTTTTCTTATCTTCCTCTGGACTACTTCCAACATTTTTTAGAATTCCATTTTGATTAATCTGTAATATTTTTGAGTGTATCTCTTTTGGTAGCTTTTTGTAGTGGCTGCTTTCAGTATTATATTGCATATACCTAATTTTTTTAGTCTACTGGCAGTGCCATTTTTCCAGTTAGAGTGAACTATAGAAATCTTATCTCTCTTTACATCTCTTTGCCTTTCCTCATATATAATATCATTGTCTTAAATATTTCCTTTAGATATATTTATAACTACATCAGTGTTATAATTTTTGTGTCAACTCTCAAACGTAACTCAGAAAACTCAAGAAAGGAGGAAAATGGGTACTTACTCATCTTTTTATTTTTCTGTTTTTCTTTCTTCCTTTCTGATGTTCCAAAGTAATTTCTCTTTATCATTTCCTTTCTGTTTAGAACTTCTGCTAGTCATTCTTTTATTGTAGTTCTCCTGACAACAAATTCTTTTAATTCCTTCATTTGAAAATGCTTTAATTGCCCTTTATACCTGAAGGACACCCCACCTCCACCCTGAATATAGAATTCTAGATTGACTGTATTTTCTTTTATTTCATTTCTTTCTTGAAAATACTGTGCTGTTTTTTCTGGCCTCCTTGATTTCCGATGAGAAATACTTTGTCATTCAAATTGTTTTCCATCTATAAATAAGGTCATTTTTCTTACTGCTTTCAAGATTTTTCTTTGTCATCAGTTTTTAGAAGTTTGTGTGATATGTCTTAGTATGGATTTGTTTGAATATATTCTGTTTTGGATTTGTTCACCACTTTCCATTTATAGGGCTAGATATTTTCCAAATTTGGAAATTTCTCAGCCATTATTTCTTCGGTTTTTTTTTTTTTTTTTTTAGTCTTTCTCTCATTCATTGTATAGAATTGGCATTATTCCTTCTTTAAGGGACAAGTTTTCAGTGGAGCTATTTCTTTTTGCTGGAAGATTTTTTTTAAAGATTTATTTATTTATGCATACAAAAACTGGGGTACAGGCCAGAGGTCTGGGGGTGGTGAGAGAATTCACCAGAGACAGAGCTGGGAACAGAACAGGCAGATCAACAGAAACACAGCCGAGGGCAGCAGCGGGCAAGGCAGGAAAGGTCTGGCGCATCTTGTGGATCACTTCCTTGGCCGACAGCAGGGATCGAACTCGCGCTGCAGTGGCTGCGGTCTGCTTCAGAGTGCGTTGCTTAACCCACTGCGCCACCAGGAAGGCCCTGCTGGAAGATTTTTAAGTGAAAGTCTAATGAATCTAAGACTGATTGATTTATGTTTCTCATTGAGAGAATTTTGAAGTTTATGATTTTCAAACAATCTTTCCATTTCATCTAAGTTGTCTAATTTGTAGGCAATTTTAAAAAATATTCCTTTGCTTTATTTTAATGCTTTAGGGTCTGTAACAGTATCACTAGTTTCATTCTTAATATTAGTAGTTTGTGTCTCCCTCTTTTTCTCTTGATCGGTGAGACTTAATGAGACTAAGTCTTATTCTAGCTTAGCTGAGGACTCTGAATATTACCCACTCAGTGAGCTAACTACTCAATGCAGGGGCTCTCTTTGGTGAGGGGTCGGGGATGCTTCTGCCTCTGAGAGTTCACGGTTCTCTTACACGTCTGCCTGCATGCACAATCCCAGGCCTCAGGCCCACTCTCTCTCGGGGTCTGAGCAGCATAAGAAACCTGTAAAACGACACCCATCGCCTTGGATGGGTGCCCCCTTATGATGAAACTGTGCCCAGTGTCCAGCGGCCTACAGAGAATGGGGAGCTCTTTAAATGCTTACAGGAGGGCCTCCCTGGTGGCGCAGTGGGTTAAGCAACGCACTCTGAAGCAAACTGCAGCCACTGCAGCACGAGTTCGATCCCTGCCGCCGGCCAGGGAGGGGACCCACATGGCATAGCAGACCTCTCCTGCTGTGCCCGCTGCTTCCCTCGGCAGTGTACTTCTGTTGATCTGCCTGTTCTGCTCCCCGCTCTCTGTGGTGAATCCTCTCACCCACCCCACACTTCTGGCCTGTATCCCAGTGCTTGTATGCATAAATAAATAAATCTTTAATATTTAATAAATAAATAAATAAATGCTTACAGGAAGGGCTCCTGGCTCCTGGTTTTCTCATTGTGCTTTGATAGTTGACTGAACCTATTGTTCTTTTTAAAAGATGTCTAGGATCATATAAAAAACTTCCTAACTCCATAATCTTTATTATTACCAGTGCCCTAACAATATTCAAGGGCTACTTACACATGAGCCAGTATCTCCCATTGTACTCATGTGCTATCTCAGTAGCTTGGAAGGTGTCTTAATATCTGTGAGGTAGGTCATAGCGAAGGATGTTACCACCCCCTTGCCATCAACATCAAATGGGCTTTTTGCTATGTGAATTGCTGAATGATCCAGTTCGAGAAACCACCCAAAGAGTGTGTTTTCTAGGACCACTTTTAGTGCCGGTGGTATTTGCTTGGGTTCCCCTGAAAGTAGTTCCTGAGACAAGGGTTAGGGTGAACATTGCTTAAAAGGGAGATTTTCCAGAAAGCAAAGTAAAGGACCAGGAAGCATGAAACAGGCAAGGGAGAGGATCCGGCTGGAGGAGCATTATTGAGCAGGTTGCCATAGTGAGTACCTGAGGCTCTGTCTGCTGGGGAGCCTCAAGGGAGGGCTGCATCTCCGTTTTCCCCTCAGCCCCTAAGAGATCAGAGGCGACTCTACTCCAACTGTGTCCTCTATTGTGGAGGCTGCCTTTGGGGCATTAGTCACCAAGGGGGTGCGACAGGAGGCTAAGGAGTGCGTGCTATACCTCCATGTGCCTGAGATAGGGTCACGGTGCATTAACAGCCGGAGCCATAATCTTTGACCTCGTGTCACATCTTGACCATTGCCCTGGGTTTCCTCTGATTCTACATCTGCTGGCATCTAGTCTCCCTCTAGTGCTGCTTTCTCCCATAAGAAACGTGCTTCTGGGGTGTCAGTACTCTACGCAGGGTGGGTGTGAGCAGAGGTAGGCAGGGGTTGTAATCCATTCCAAGTGCCAGCTGTACTTGGCTGTATCGCAGCCCCAAATAAAGTCTGTCCAATCAATTCCAACCCCTACAATCTATCAAGATGACTCTTTGGAGAAGAGTATTTGCAGATGCAATTAAGTTAGAAGTGAGGTCATCCTGGGTGTAGAATGGGCCCTCATTCGAATGACTGACATCTTTATAAGAGAAAGGAGAGGGAGAGTTAAGACAAATAAGCGCAGGTGAGAAGGCCACGTAAAAATGAAAGGTGGGATTGGAGTTAGGGTGCCACGAGTCAGGGAACTCCTGGAGCCACCAGAAGGTGGAGAAGGCAGGGAGGGGCTCTCTCCCCTGGAGTCATCATGGGAGGGTTCCAATACCTGCCAATACCTTGATGCTGGGCCTCTGGTTTCTGGACCGCGAGAGGATAAATTTCTGTTGTTCTAAATTGCCTAGTGGCAGTCAGTTGTGGCAGCTCCAGGAGGCTGCTACACCAGTCACAGGTTAAAACTTGCTGTGAGAGGACCAAGCACCCAAAATCCGTAGAGCAGCTGCTGGAAAGCCAGCGCTCCTGTGGCCCTCGTCTTCTGAGGACCTCGTCCCTGAACGGTCGAATTTGGCCGTATCTGAGGTCTTTGCACCCTCTCGGTTTGGTCTTGACCTGCATGGCTTAGGCAGGACCTGAAGTGCAGGCCCCACCCCAACAGAAGACACGGGGCGCAGCCCTTCTCTGTCATCCCTCAGACCTTTCCTAATAGATTACCTCGGGGTGACATGGGTCAGTGAGTTTGTGTTGCTACGAAACAACAGACACCGACTTGGGCTAATTTAAGCAGGAGAGAATTTATTGGAATGATAAACAGGAAAAAAGTTGAATTATCCACGCTTGCATAAGGCCAGCTAACAGCTCAGGGAAGTTGGCTATTGGCTGGACTTCAAGGGCAGTTAATTCAGGTTGCTGCCGGTGGAAAGGCTTTGGGTATCTCACTCGAGATTAATTTCACCCAGAGGAGGTCTGATTGGGCCAGATGATGTTTGGTGCCAGACCTCAGGGGCGAGGAGGCAGGGGTGGATAAAGAGTTTGACTGTCTCACCACGACATCATTGAAGGGGCTAGTTCTGAAAGGGAAAGTGACATGCTGGTTCTCCACGAAGGGGAAAGGACGCTGGGCAGACAGAAGCACCAGCAGGCCAGACAGAGGCAAAGCCGTTTGACCTCTGACCCTGATTCCCACCCCTAATCTCTACTTCTTCCTGCTCAGTTTCTCAGAAGAGTAGGGAGAAACCACAGATTGTTTTTTGTAACTTCAGAGGATACCTTGAGTCAGCGATGAGCGGTAATTAGACTGTGATCGTTCTATTTAAGTGCTTCACTTAATCAATTACAATCGCCTGTGCTGTCTCCTAGTATTGATTATAGAGCCCTGCGTTCTGGAAATCTTCATGCACTCTCCTGAGGTGTCCCACTGACACTGGGCTTCTTGAAGGCCTGTGAACACCCTGTGCTGAGGCCAACTTTCCATGGTGTTGCTTGAGATGCTTTTTCATCTTAATTGTTTCTGAAGACACAACAGAATAGCAGCTCCTTCCTCGCTAATCTGAATCTAAGTGGGAAGGAGCGGCCCGGTTAATGGGGCATACAGCTGTTCCCAGGCAGGAAGGATGGGCCTGGCTGCGCCAGATGCCCTCTCGGAGAAGACATGGCTACAGCTTAGAGGTTAGCTGTGAACCCTTGCGAGAATGATGACTGTGCAGAGGTGACCCCGGACAGGTGCCGAGCCACCCCACCCACCCATAATCATTAGGGCAGGCAACAGGGACTAAGCAGAGGCCCAGCTAAGCAGAAGAGGGCTCAACTAGGCAGAAGGGCCTTGTGGCTCCTCAGGTCTTGGCAGTGTGAAAGGGAGGAAGGGCTAGATCAGAAGTGACCTGGTGGTTTTCAGGCTACTGCCCGTTGCAAAGACCCACTCAGTCCGGCCCCAGACCCGTTGTACCAGAATCTCTGGGGTGGGGTGGCCCGTGGGCGCTGGCAGGCCATGGCCAGGGAGCGGGTTCTGAAGGACGAGTGTATACTCTCTGGAATGTGGGCAAGGGAGAAACATGACCCACAGTGCGTTTTCTAAGCTCCCACTTACTGCACAGTGAAGCTTGAGAGTCACTGAGTGAGACACAGTCCTTGGCTGTGACCCCTTGGGGTGCCCCGGAACTGAGCACGTGCTCCCGTATGGCAGCTTTCCACATTGTCCTGGCCCGCAACTTCCCAAGGACACACGCCACCGCGTGAAGGGGACAGAGGGCCTGGGTGAGGCTGAGCAGGGGCAGTTCCACTGTGGTGATTTGGACACCAGCGGTGCCAGAAGCCCTCCCGCTACAACACTGCAACGTGGCGACGCTTCTCCTCCTACAGCTTGGCCACCAGACGGCCCGGCCCCGGCCCTGCCTGTAACGCCACTGTCAGCTGTTGCTGCTGAAGACCAAGTGCAAAAAGAGAACAAGATTTGCAGGTGGATGTGAAGTACGTAAGGATTTGCCCCAGGCTCATCTCATCCAAAATGAGGGCAGCGGACTCCTGCTCCAAACCTGTGAGGCGGTGGTTCTTGAAGGGTGTACCCTAGAGAGCCACTTCAACATCACGGGAAAATGCCTGGGAACGCTGACTGCTTCTCCCGCACCCTGGAGTTGAGGACTGCTCCAGGGAGGGAGCTGTGGGTTTGCTCTGGGCTGGCTACGCACCTGGGTAAGGCTGACCCGGCGACCAAAATCTTCTATCAGCCCCTGCAGCTGAGAAAGGCTGAGGCCACAGAGATTTAGAGGCCTGGGGCTGGGCTAGAGGTGGGGCTGGGCTGCCACGTTCAGAGTGGAGGCCACACTGACCCTCGGCAAGGGGTCTCCGGTCTCCTCTCTATAGATGGTTCTCGCAGTTGGCTGAGAAGCGTCACCTTGACTTTGGGAAGAAGGTGGGGCCTGAGAGGGCATCAGCAGCAGTAGGCCTTGTAGGGTTGAGGAGAGCAGAGTATAGACTCTCCTTCAGAATCCTCTCGCTGGTCATGGAGCTGGAGACTGTGAGTGGAAAGGCCCAAAGGAGGTGATGCTGGCAAAGCAGGTCAGGGCTGGGGCATCTGTTGGGATCCGGCCCCGGCTGCAGGTTTCCCCAGGAAACCTGCAGCCGAGTGGTGGGTGAGGACGCACCGTCTTGAAGTGGACAGTCTCAGTTCTGCAGACAGTGATGCGGGAAGCAAACCTGGGAGGTTCTTCCAGGTTGGGCATGACAAAGACCCTCGATCAAGGAGAGGCAAGGTGGGGAGAGAGTAAATGCACCAGCTGACGGTCTGCTAATTGCTTAGAGGCTTTTCATTCAAGTGGAGGGTTGGCGCAGCCCTGGCCCTGGCCCTGGCCCTGGCCCTGGGCGCTGGGCGCTGGGCAGGCCACTTGCCTGGCTTGGGAGGCGGCCACAGTCAGAGCACGAGTGCGCCCAGGACCTATGCAGAGAAGCGTGGTTAGTCACCAGGGAGAGTGTGCCTGGGGGCAGGCGCGAGGGTGGCTTCAACACTCCTCCACAGTGGAGCGGCCTGTTACGTAACCAGGCCTGTTCTGGGATATGGGACGAGAGAGAAGCAGAATTAGGCAATGGGCGTGCACAGGCACGGAGCAGTTCCCTGCAGAGTGAGCAGGCACATTCCACAGCAATGCATGTGGAGGATGCTGTTTGTGTAAACGATAAGAACTTGAGAGCACGCCAGTGCATTTTCAAAAAAGCCTGGCAAAATGCACAACCGGTGATTGACAGGGCTTACCTCCAGGAAGGAAGGCTGGTGATAGATGGGTCTGAGGGAAGCCATGCACCCAGCTTCTTGGGAGAGCTGGGGGGACAGTGGTGTCCTGAACTATGTGGCCAGGAGGGGGTGGGATGAGAATAATCCCCAAAGCAGGGATTCTCAAACCCCAGTGTGAGCAATGGTCAACGAGAGATGGGTAAAATGCAGGCTCCTGGGCCTGGCCCCGCTATGCTGAAGTGGGATGCCAGAGCGCAGCGCACACTATGTTTTAACCAGCTTCCTGTAATTCTGATGCTGGTGGCCCCTCAAAGTGCTCCTGCAGCAGCTCCAGAGCCCCCACTCCCACTCCCTTAGCCAGCTGCAAGGTGGTTTTCCCCTCGCTGTGTCAAACCAGAGGTGGGAGATTTGGGGGTGTGGCAGCACCTGGCAGGGTGGAGGGTAGCCCTTCCTTCGGAGGAGGCACCCCAACTGTAACCAGAGGTCACCCCTGGTCCCTCAGCTCAGAGCCACTGCTGCCTCTGGGGCCTTCATTCATTGAGGGACAAAAGTAAGAACTCAGACTTCCCGGGTATTTTTAAAGAGACCCAGGCTACCCAAACCATCCTTTCCAAGTTCATTTGGAATTCAAAGCAAGGGGGGAAACTGGTATTAATTAAATATTTAATTGATGTCCATTAAGGCCAGAATATTGGTTTCAGCTCAAATTTATGACATGGCTGTATTCTTTACGGCTGCACATATATTACCTATAGGCCGTTGGCTTCCTTCGTGCAGTAAAGTGTCCGGCATATTTATGCCCATTTTATAGGATTTGGAGCAGAACTGGAGTGTCGTGCATGATGATGGAGACCGAGCATTTACTTTTATGACGTCGGTGGTGGTATCAGTGATAAATTTGCTGTTAAGTCACCGCTGATCAGACCAGTAACCACCAATTACAACCCTGGGCCCCTGGGACAGTGTGGGCTGTTTGCAACAATCCATTCTGCTCGCACTTTGCAGAGACCTGTTGAGCAAATGGAGCCTGTGCGCTTATGAAGTGGGAGCTGGGGCTGGGGGCACAATATGTTCATGCTCCCTACAGCCGAGGCAAAGGCCAGAGCAGATGTCGGTGACTTGAAATGTGCCTTTTTAGCTTCACTGTGCGATGGAGGGGGGCGAGGGCGACCAGAGAGGCAGTATCCCCTCGGTAGGAATACACGCACAGATACACAGACACACACATACACACAGGCACACACAGAGAGGCGCACACAGAGATAGGCACACATGCAGGCACACACACAGGCACACACAGGCACACATGCAGGCGCACGCAGGCACATGTAGGCACACACAGGCACACACAGGCACACACAGGCGCACACAGGCACACGCAGGCACACACAGGCGCACACACAGGCACACACAGCCACACACAGGCACACGCAGGCACACACATCCTCTTGCCCTCTTGTTCCAAAAGCCCTGACCTGGGCCCCTGTCCTGTCGGGACTCTGACTTGTTCCACCAGCGATGAGGAGCTCAGGAATTTCTGGTCGACAGTCAAAAAAACAGGCTGACATCAGTTTGGGTCCAGTGGTAAAAACTGAGGCCAGAACTGGTGCTTCTTTCAGGGGCACTTCGTTTGCAAGTTCTCAATTGTGAACTGGAATTTCTAGACTGGATTAAGTAGGCCCCAGAAATCTGAGGTGTGACATCCTTTTTTTCCATTTTAAAAGGACAGACTAGGAAAAGGAGAAAGAAAAGGAGCATCCTCTCTGCTGTCCAAAACCAGCAGGACAAAGTCCTACTTTGGGTCCCAACTTGGGAGTCGGTCCTCAGGGCAGCGCCTCCCCAGACTCCAGGGGTGCCCGCGATGCTGAAGACCCACCGCTCCCCGTGGAGCTGGGCTGGTGGGGTTTGGGCTCCGAGGCTCTCTTGGCCCCCTTGGGACTGGCAAGAGTGCCAGGCTCTTTCCTCTGGAGGCAGGGGGCTGTTGGGGGACAGAGGTGCAGGTGGCATAGGCTCCCCCAGGGGTCCCCGAGGAAGGACACAGCCCCGCCCCATCACCCACACGCCCACCCACACGCCCACCCACAGTAGCTCTGCCTGCGACTTGGAAAAGTGTCCTGGAATTGGATTCACCCGATTCCCCCACCGAGCCAGGGGCGGGGCGGGCAGGCGTGGGTGACAGGGTGGGGGAGACTCTCCGGGCAGGGGCGCCCATCCTGGCGGTCCCTGAGGCCCATCTGGGCCGGGCGCATTTCTGAGCTGGGGGTCTGTGGATGGCCGTGAACCGCAGGGCCCTGTGGGAGGCAGGAGGAGAACAGGCCCGGGCTCTCGTCGGCTGTGCTTCCCAGAGGGGCTCTCTGAGCGGCAGCGCGTGGCATGAAGGACGCGCAGGCCCCGGCCCCGTGCCAGCTGGCCCTGGGTGGGACCGGGACGGCCACTGGCCTCGGCTGCCGGTACTTTTCCTGGCTTACTCATCAGACTCAAAAACAACCCCACCCACTTGCGGTGAGCACGGCCCCTGCATTTTTCACCTTTGGGCTATCATTCTGAGGAAGAAATATCAGCCTCGGAGGAAAGTTTTGGCCAAGTTCAAAGGGAAGGGCTTGGGGAATGGAAAGTCCTTTGAAACTGTGCATGGCTGGGGACTGCCTGACCCAGATTTTCCCTTTTCAGAAGTATGCTGGGAGCTCAAAGGCCCGGGTGTCGTGTAGATTTGGGCGTGACTGTCTCGGGGAAAACACACCAAGCAAAGCACAGCTGCAGCCTCGCTCAGAAAAACCTCCAGTCTGAGAGTCAGCCCAGACTCCCAGGGGCCGCCTAGCCGAGGGCACTTCCCGGTGGGGGGCTCTGGACTCCCGCCAGGTAGGCTGAGGCCGCCTGGCTGGGTCCCCTCGGGGGGCCAGCTCCTGTTTGAACGTGAGCTGCTTCTCCCTTCCCCTGTTCCTTGGGAGTCCTGGGTCGTCCTTCCCCCTCCGCAGCCTCTGAGACCCAGGAGAGGTCCTAGGAAGTCCTGCTGTACGGGTGGGGACCACAGGAGAGGAAAGAGGGAGAAGGGCCAGCCAGGCATGAGTGACCCCCTCGGGCGTTTGGGGAACTAGCTCAGAGCAGGCGATCCAAGCTCAGCCACCTGGGACGACACCACCTTGCTCGGAAGTGGGAAGGCTCGGGGAGACAGGCTCGGGGAGACCGGCCCGGCGCCCCGCGTGGTGGCTCACGGGGCCACATTTCTGCACCTGGTCTACCCAGAGGGGGGCTTCTCAGACACCACACACCTTCCGTGGTGCAACTCAGAAACCGGCCTGCGGTAGCTTTAGTGTGCTCCGGACAAGTGGCCGCATCCCTGTGCCAAGAGAAAGCCAGTCTGGCCTTTTTCCTTCCTGAAGGGCAAGAGGATTTGGCTCGGGCAGGACAAAGTTTGATGGAGGCAGAAGCAGGCGCCCCTAGGTGGTGAGATTTTCCTGGAGCAGGGGTGTCTCTGCCCCACCATGGGGAGGGAAGAAGCAAGGGCAGCCAGGAGCCCGGTCGTTCCAAGCGCAGGCTCGCCCGGCTCCCCAGCCTGGCAGCCACGGGCACCAAGGCGCCCCACACTGGCAGCGGTCTCGCGTGGACCCCACTCTCTCTCCTGCGCTCGTTCCGTGGTGCTGGCAGGAGCTCCGCAAGCCGCAGGTCCCTTAGCTGACTGTTCCCTGCAGGCAGGTTGTGCTGAAGGGGAGGCCAGAGCAGGGGTGGGGGAGGCGGGAGCCAGGGCTTGCTCTTTGTGCATTTGCTTCTTGACCCCCCCAGCCTCACCCCAGCGGTGGCTCTTCCTGACGGTGGTGGTGGCGTCTCTTCCAGCTTCTAATATTTGTCCCACCCCCCCCCCCCCCCCCCCCCCCCCCCCCCCCCCCCCCCCCCCNCCCAGCCTCACCCCAGCGGTGGCTCTTCCTGACGGTGGTGGTGGCGTCTCTTCCAGCTTCTAATATTTGTCCCACCCCACCCCACCCCACCCCCACCCCCCCCCCCGCCCTGCCCCGCCATGCTTCTAGAATCAGCCTCATTGTGCCAGCTCATTAGACTGTGCAGGTGCATCCTCCCAGAGGCCAGTTCTAGCTCCTCTCCCGAAGCCCGCCTCTGAGCTTCTAGATTCTGCGGGCCCAGCGCTTCCCTGTTCCTGCCTTGTGTGGGAAGGGCGGTCCGCTGCTTCTTCATCTATTCACTCTCTTCTCCCAGCGTGTCCCTCCCTTTGTATTTTCAGTCACCTAATATGAGTTTCACCAGTCCCCTCGATTCAGTTCTCGCTGTTAAAATAACTTCTGTGGTTTCCCCTCTGCCCCTCCAGAAGGTGATGGGTACACTGCTGCCAGGCAGGCTATGAGGAAGCTGTCATCTGCTATCTGGTTTCCACCCACCGAAGTCATCAGTGGCCGCCAGCCAGCCCAGTTACCAGCCCCGCTGAGCCCAGCCCAGCCCGAAGCAAGAAACCGGACGCCTCGGTTGGTGGCCTATGTGGCAATCGGAGCAGAGTTACAGTTTCCCTTCTGTCTCTAAAAAGCTTGAATTTTCTCTGCAGGGTCACTTCTGCTCTCTGGGGTGAGGAGAGGAAGCACCGGTCTGTCTTGAAGTCTTCTTATTGGCTCCCTCGAAGGCTGTGATGCCCCTCTAGGCCCCCGCCATCCCTGGCTCCCTCCGGGCTGCCACCCCCTATGGTGCCCAGCCTCTTCCTCCTAGACAGTCATCAGGGCATGGTCCCTTGAGTGAGGGGATCCGTGCAGAAGGTCCCCTGGGGCCCAGGCTGAGAGCGAGAAGAGTTCAAATGCCTGGGAGCCAGGCTTGAGCTTTCCCAACCAGTAGCAGCTTCCTCCAGAGTCTTGGAGCTGCAAGAGAACTAGAGAATGATGGCTCCACCCTGCCATTTTACTGGTGGAGAAACCAAGACCCAGCGAGCTTAGGCAGCTTGTCCAAGGTCACACAGCTTGTTGAACAAGTCTATGTCGAAGGTCATAAGGTCTCTGTTTCTGGAGAATTCTGAGATATCCCATGAGTCACTCTGAGATGACTCAGGCTCTGCAGGTCAGCTGAGGTCAGCGGGTGGCTGCCAAGGATCCTTCTATAGACTTCCTGAGAACTTAGAATTTTCTATCTGGTCCTCTTCTTTCCCTGACCTGGTCCTGAGTTTCCTTGGAGTTCTTTTCTTGCTTCTGGTCCATCTCCCTGGTTCTGGTTCTCTGCTGACCCTAACTACCCTCTCCTGCCCAGCCCCCAAACCTCTCTGTCCCTCTTCAGAGAGTGGGGGCTCTTACAATTGCATTACCCATCAATCCTTAGCAATTAGTCCTGGCTGTTGGATTATGTAAACAGTGACTTAATGCAGAGTATAACCCTGTAATCAGAGGTAAGCCCCTGCCCCTGCACCACTGACATTTTACTAAAAAACTGTCGTTCTCAAATTGCAGGCTTGTGGGTACCATTCTTCTGAGAGTTCTTGGGAAGATGGTAGCACAGCTTTCAGAGTCCACACCCAACTGTTCTGTCAAGCAGCTCCGGGTGCTCCCCAAGGCATTGTCCTCTACTCTGAGCTTGCAGAAGTGGGGGGAAGTGACCATTCTTCTGTGAAAGTGAATACAGGGACATTTCTTAGAGATCACATCTAAAGCCTTTACTCCCAGGCAGAGCAAAATAGAACCTTAACTTATGTTTCTGCTGGAGAACTGTTTATCCTAGTTCAGGGCTCTCCAGTTTGATATAAATCAAAATCCCTGGGGAAGCTGTTCAAAAATAATGTTCTACCCACTGCCACTGAGCTTTCCAAATAGTCCCTATGAGAAGGAGTATCTAAGATCTCTATATTTTAAATACTTTCTAAATGATCCTGATGTTCAGCCAAGTTGAGCAGCATTGCCCAGACAGATAACAGGATGCCACAAAGATGTAGGATGTATTGGTAGGAATAAAGGATACAGAGGAGGGTAAAGAGCTATGCAGTTATAAGGCTTAAACTTTATCCTAGGATAAGCTGTGTGGGGACAGATTCTAGGCCCAGCTGCCCAGTATGGTCAGTCCTTCTAGGTCAGGAGTATGTCCTTTGAGGCCATGCTACTTCTGGTGCACAGGTTGGGAAACCAAGAGGCCCATCTTGTTGACATCCTCCACTGCCAGGGACACAGGCTGACTCTGCTGTCTTTGGGGACTTCTATGTAAAGACAAAGACTGCAGTATTTCCCACAATGGCCCCCACCCCATGAAAGCTATCAGATAGCATTTGTAACTCCTCCCTTTGACCAGAATTATTAACATTTTATTTTCATGTGTCTGGTAATCAGAAAACCACATTTTGAAAATATATAACTAAAGTACCTTTGTCTCTATCAGTTCTGAAGTTCTTTCTCTCTTACAAGAATGTAATAATTTTCATGCAGCAACCATCACCTGAACGTGGTCTTTAATGGAAATTCAAGAACTGCTATTGGATGTGTGTCCATCCCATCTCCCCTGGCCCAAGCTTTCCTGGAACAGTAGCCATGTTTCTTCTGGATGACAGGCCCCCAGTTTGACTTACTTGGATCAGGGTTATTAAAGCAGGCCCAATAAGATTTTCTCCTCCAATAAACTGGAGTTATGACTGAACACATATCGCTTATCTAGTTACCTTTTCCCTCCCTCCCTCCCTCCCTCCCTCCCTCCCTCCCTCCCTCCCTCCCTCCCTCCCTCCCTTCCTCCCTCCCTCCCTTTCTTTTTCTCTCCCTCCATCTCTCCTTCCTTTCTTCCCTCCTCTTCCTTCCTTCCTTCCCTTCTTATTTTTATATAAACCCATGTCTACTTTCTGAAACTTGAAACCACTGAGTTCTAACTTGTGAACAGGGAAAGGGGTAACCAGTCCAGGGATTGATAGCTTACTAGAGAAACCTGGCACAGTACCAGGGATGATTAGATCTTAATGTTAGACATTTGTCATTGAGTTTTTACTATATGCCAGATACAAGATAAATGTTTTATAACCAACTTGAAAAACTTTACACTAATCCTAAAATGCAAAAGTTATTATCTCATTTTACAGAATAGGAAACTGAGGCTCAAAAAGAAGAGGTACCTTTCTCAACTCAAATAATGAGCAGTAGGTCTTAGATTCAAACCCACATCTGTCTGACTTGAAAAATCTAGCTCCTTTCAACCACACTATGCTGCCTTTTCCAGGGATGTAAGTTGGAGGGGGGTGCAGACGGTCAGATTATTCATATTAGGTATAGCTGGAATCTGGAGGGCAAAAGCAGAAAGGCAGAGACTGTGGGCTTAGCTCAAGGTCCCAGCATCCATGAGTTTGGAGAGTTTCAAACAGAGCTGTCCAGGACCCTGGAGAGCTCCCTGGATGCCACAGATTACACTCTCCTCCCTGGCAGCTCAATCCCTCTCTTGAAGCTCTGGATACTAAAGGTATTCACTGGTATTCTCAGGGAAGGGTTATTCCCTGGAAGCCCAGAGATTTATCCTCAGTTAGCCCCCTCACTCCCTTCCCCACCATAAATTTTCCTACAACAGCTCTTGGGAGAGAGTGCTGACTTAGGGTGCCCATGTCTCCATGTCCAAAGGGTTGAAAATAACTTAAACAATCTCTTCCAAGCTAGCCCACCTTTTCATAGCTGAAGTGACTGGCAAATGTGATCTGTTAATCATGCTAAGCCTCCTTTGGCAATGTAAAACCAAACTGGCTGCTTTGCATAATAAAAGGTTAAAATTATGAGCCATACAGGGAACAAATAAAGCTTGATCATTCAGGCTCGAAATTTGTGACTGAACACCCTTGCTCTTGCCTTTCACATTTGCTCTTATCGTCACATGTCTGCTCTCAACTACGGCTGTTTATTTTTAATCCACATTTCCCCAAAATAGATATTAATAATTTTCCTGCAGCTTCTCTGGCAGCACCTTCTGCATCGACCAAGAGCAACAATATTTCTTTTACCTTGTGCATTTGGGGTTTTCTTTGACACTGTAAATGGATCGTTTGCTTGGTGTTTAAGTTGGCTCTTTGTGGGAAGCATCGGCTAGTTCAAACTTCCTTAATAAGTTCTTCATGACTGCATTTGCGATGACGTTAATGAAATCATTCTGAATATCAGTGGGCACATAATGAGCCCGGAGGCAGTGACCAGGGTGAAGGCCCAGATGGAGGACGGGGGCAGGGCGAGTGAGGGGCAGGGGGAGCCAAGCTGTCTTTCTGGCTCTTAAGGTGAAAAAGAACTTAACCCCTAGGTCTCCCCATTTGGAGAGATTTTGGTGGGGAGTCCACAGGAGTTTAACAATTCTGTCCCTAACCTGTTAAGAATCTGCTCTCCCAGCCCTCCCCTCTCGGATTCCCTCTGGAGGAAAGTAAGCTGGCTTTGTTCTCTCCCCTTCCTTGGAGGGAGCGCCTCAATACTCTTTGGGGTGCACTTGGCCTTGAGTTCCATTTATTGCTGTCCCCATGCTGGTTGGTGTCCCTATACCCTACATGCCCTTCCTGCCCCTGTCTGCACAACCTGGAGCAACCCCCAGGCTCCTGTCCAATTCAAGCAGATGTTGGCCTGGGTTCCTAGCTCTGCCCTGTCTGTGTCCTTGTCCCAGGGAGGGTGGCGAAGGCACTTAGGGTCCAAGGTAGGACCCCACCAATCTGTTCCCGGAGTCTGCGGGTCACCATGGGCTGTCCATCTCAGGAGAGCGAACTGTTCAGGGGGTGGAAGGAGAGAATCAAAGGCCTAGACAAGATCTTTCTGGAAGGATTTGCAACGAGAAGCAGAGTGCGCCAGCAGGCCAGCCCACCACACCCGGCCGCGCAGGTGATGTTTCACACAGCCGTAGAGCCCTCGTTCATGTCATGGATGATCTGTACCTGAGTTATGATGGTTCTTGGCAGTCGGGTGTCTTGCACTAACAAAATCAGTATTAGTTTTAAAAAATTGGAAATGGGTTGGGGAAGGAGAACCATTTAATACTTTGCACAAAGATACCTTGGAGGCTGGAACGACCCTCTACTTGAAACCCCATAAATGTTGAGGGACTTCCTACACCATCATATAGTAAATCTCACTCAACCTCTTGGGCCCCAGGAACGGTAGGCGTAACCTCTAGGGAGGGAAGAGTGGGAGCACACCCCAGGCTGCTCACTTCACTGTTGACGCTCAGCTAGTCACCTGTGACCCTGATCTTCTGGAGACAGCGGGAGGTGCAGGCATGAAAAGGATGCATGCTTGCTTGGGGATCTGGAGTTGGGATTTGGAGTCGTTTAAAGACGTTGACCCCAGAATATACCCAGTGCTGAAGTAGGGGCCAGATCACGTTCCACCCTTGCCAACAGCAGCTCCATTCCACCCTTCTAGACATTCCAGGGCTGCTGGAATAACAGCCTGCTGTTCAGAAGGGCCATTCAATAGCTGTGGCCCTGCCTCGCCCCTCGGGCTCTTCCTGTGCGCGAACAAACAGGAAGGCAGAGCTGGCAGTAAACAGAGTGGGACCCCAGGCCAGCCAGGTGGCTGGAGACAAGCACTGACTAAACCAGATGTGGGGCTGTTATTCCGGTAACAGATGACCCTGCTGAACAGCCTGGCCCGCAAGTCCTCCAGGGAGGTCACTGAATGGCCAGGAGCTGTGGGGCGCAGACAAGGCCTTCCTTCTTCGCCTTAGTTCCACAGCTGTTCGCTGGAGGACTGGGAAGTGACGATTCCTGAGCTCCTTGCCAGCTCTAAGGGCATGGTCTGGACAACTAGCTTCCTCCCTGGCCTGTAGGTGCCAGTAAGGGGTTGGCTCACATGTGGGTTTGGCCATCTTGGTCCTATCCCTGCAACTTGGAGCTGTCATCACCCCAGGCAGTGTGGTTGGAAGAAAAGGAGTCCCACTCCCGTCCAGGGGCTGGCATGCCTCAGCCCAGCTCTGCAGCCCCAGCTCCTGGACAGCTGGTCCCCCAGCTGGAGCACGTGAAGGTGCCAGAGTGGCAGAAACACTCGTGCCATTGATTTCAGACAGACGCTTGGAGGTTACATGTCTCCCCACCCTTGGAGACTGTCCCCTGCAGCTAAGCATCTCATCTCAAAGGAGTGCAAAGCTGATAAAAATAGATTTTAGTCACACCAGCAGACATAGGAACAGGGGACAGAGACCGGATCCCTTGTTTGCTGAAAAATCAGCACAGGTCCTGTGCAACATCCTGGGGAAGGAGACAGCTGGTTCTTGGGTCAGCTGCTTCCTGCCGTCTCACCTCTCCCGTGTGGCTGTACCTGGGTCAGGGTCCTCACCCAGGCAGGGAAGCTGGGAGAAGAAGCTCACATCAGGAAGATGCTTATATCATCCTTTAAAAGAAGGTGAGCTGGGTTGTCAGGCCAGCCACACCTGGCCAGAAATAATAGCAGCAATCATGCTGATAGCAGTCAGCTCTGGATGCTGGTGCCATGGAATGTATTATTTCATTTAATCCTTATGAGGATTAAAGGTATAAAGTAGTTAATAATAGTCCCCTTTTTCAGACAAGAAACTGAAGCCCAACGAGGGTGAGCAAACTTGCCGGGGCTCCCCAGCTGTCCCAGAGCGACGCCAGGGCTCGGACGTGGGCCAGTCCCACTAAAGCCATGAGCTTGGCTGCGGGGTGGTGCAGGAAGTAGACCTGTGGGGCTTGCGGACCCCACGCTGCAGGGACGAGGGGTGACAGCTGGACATGGTGACAGGCAGGTGTTGGTGGCTCAGATGATGTCTAGCACACAGGAGGCAGGGACCTCGTCATCTGTGGCCTGGGGAACTGGGAAACCAGGGGCAGGCGGCCCATGACTGGGTATCTGGCCGGAGGGGACACAGGGGGAGCAGCAAGCAGGGGTCAACCAGGAGGAAGAGTCCTGCCTCACAAGTGGGGTCCTCTGGAGCTGTAGGCAGCCTTCCTGAGCACCACTCGCCCTAGCCAGGCCTTGTGCTGCTCCCTCCCTGCGCTACTGCTCAACTTTGGTTCATCTTCTGCTTTGCTTGTCACCTTCCGCCTGGGTGGTGCCATGGTTGTGCGCACGTGTCTTATGTGTTGTGCATGCGCTTTTGATTGCAAATGACAGAAACACAACCAAAAATAGCTTGACCATGAGGAACAGAGGACTCATGTAGCTAGAAATAGAGGTGGTAGCAGCGTCAGCCAGGCTGCATAGATCCAGGACCACCGTGATGTAGCTCTCTGCTCACTCTGTCTCCTCCCCACGCCCTTCTCTCTCCTCACTCCCAATACTTCATGCCTTGGCTCTTCTTTCCGTATGAGAACCTTGTTCTCTGCCATGAGCACTTTCTCTGCATGATAGGGAGCGTCACCCCTGGCAGCTCCAGGCTATCATGTCATTAGCTCATCTCCGTTCATGGCGCACTGAACCTCTCTCTTGCTTCTTCTTATCAAATCCCGTGGAGCATCCTGATTGGCCCTGACTGGTCACGTGCCCAGCGCTTTGCTCAGTCATCATGCATGGGGACGGGATTGATGAGTCTTGGTTACATGCCCATCCTTTCAGGGCACAGGCCACTGAATTGGCAGCCTCGCTGCGATCACATGATGAGAGAGAAGGAGAACTAAGATATCTTAAGATGGCTTCTATTTCTAAAGTGTCTGTGTATTAGGCTTGGGGTAAGGCCCATTTTGTTTGCTGATTCTGGTTAATCAAGGTGGGTATTGTACACCTTGCTTTTAAGGTGAGAAGGCTAAGTTCAGAGACGTTAAGGAAGTTGCTCAAGCCACAGAGCTAGTCCGTGGCTAGTCCAGACATAGGTGTGTTTTTTCTACGCTGGACCATTCCAGCAGTATCCCTAGTGATGGAGATCCTCTGCTACCAGGACTAAAGTGATAGATAACCTCACATATTCCCACTTGAAAGCTGTATCAGTCCCAAGGCTCAATTAAGATAAAGTAACAAACAACCCAGGTCTCAGTGGTTGAACACAGCTTTCCTCTTCTCCAGGACACGGCCATTATGGGAGTACAGCGATGACCTCAGAGGCCCAGGAACAGGGGCTGACGGAAGGGCATCCTCCCAGATGTTGCCAGTTGCTGTGCCAGAGGGCAGAGGAGCATGGAGAGTCTAGAACTTCTATTCTCAACTCATTTACAAGAAGTAGGTACACACCCTCATATAACAATGGGGGACCCAGAAAATCTAAGTCTACCTTGGGGCCCAGGCAGAAGAAAACCAGAAAAATGTAGAGGACAACACTAAAAAATTTTAGAGCCATTTTTCAGTTTGTCTGTGATCTCTAAGAGAGTGATTTTTAAAAGTAACAATGTAATTTTAGATTAACATGTTATTAAAGATTTTATTATAAAGTTTATTTTAATCACTCTTTAATTATATTCATAATATTTAAAGATGAACCTTGGCATTTTCCTCACTGAATAAATAGTTAATACTGCTGAATTTCCTTCAAACTAATTACATGAAAGGTGAGTTGTTGACAAATTTTAATTTGCTATATATTTCACCTGGGGACCAAATATATTTTAAAATGCAGGTTGCAATAGTAAGCTGCAGCGTAAAAAGCTGGTTTAGGACTTCCCATTTGTAGTTATTGAGCTGTTTGTTTGGAAAAATCAAGTTGTTTTTAATGTGAATGGTTTTTTTCCATTGGATCTTGAGATTAAAGAGAAGGTTTGAAACTGCTATTTGCAAACACTTTTAAAAACATATTACAGGAGTGGATCATCTTTATATTTAATAAATAAAAAAGTCAAATTGGCTATAATTGCCACTGTGTGTTTTCCTTTTTAGCATTGGTTTATGGAGTACTAGGAAAATTTTGAGAATTATTCTGTTTTTTATGTTCCTCATTAACTTGATATTGTGTTTCCATCTCAGTGTTCCTTATGCTTCTTGTCGTAAACCAATGGTCCATACTGGGTGCAAATTAAGCTGAGTATGACTAAACATAAAAAGAATGTCAAACCGTGTGATGGTGAAAACCACCGGGACGGCTGGGGGTGGGGGCAGGTGGCGGCCAGCTAGCTGACGCTGAGCAGCGAGCTGAGGCTGAGTCATGAACCCAGCTCCCTTGGGTGGCTGTGTGCTCCTGGCTGACTTCAGAGCTCTCACACCATCCCAGCTGCAAAAGTAAATATTTTATTGTTGGTTTCTAAAACAAGTGGGAACAGAGTATCATTGCTTTGAAGCATGTGGCTTCCTTGAAATAGCTTCTGGAGCTGTTGGGAGCACGTCCAGCCTCTGGGATGCTTCCTGCCAGGTGCCACCTGGTTGTAGGGCACGTCTGGGGGTGCATCCCCTGAACTCAACCATCTTTGCAGTCTTGGGGGGCTAAGCCTGTGCATCTCATAGGGCTAGATGCTGACATTTTAGACAGGAGGGAGGGAAACAACGAGGTACAGACCAGTGACCCTTCCTAGAGTCCAACCTGTGTCCCTGGTAGACTGCCTGGTCTGAGCGGGCCCACGCCAGGGCAGGAGGATGCAGGCAGGGCAGAAACGCAGGCGGGGTGGAAGAGAGGCGCTCTCCCTCCGTAAGCAGCACGAGGCTCCCGGCCGTGTCCTCCCTGCCCATGAAGAACTGAGATAATGAAGATGGAGCAAGTTCAGAGAAGGGCAGCAGAAGCGATCCAGAGACATGACTTATGGAGGAGAGTTTAATTGGTTTAGCCTAAAAAGCCCATTACGCTCTCTGGTGGACACGGTGCTGCTATAAATATCTGCAGGTGATGAGAGGATGGAGACCACGGAGCTGGGCACAAGTGTTGCGCCTGGAGGCTTGGAGGGAGTGCAGAACCAGCTTCAAGGACTTGAAGACTTTCCTACAGGCAGGAAGAGCCCTTTATTCGAACCAAAACATACATGGAATTCTGTTACGTGAGACAGAGGGACAATGAGCTTCCCCGGTGGAAGTGGAGGAGGGGGCATTTCCCCAGCCTCGGGAGGCTCTCCCCGGCACCCCAGGCCCTTGGGGCTCTGAAGCCCTTCGGCAGCCTTCCCACGCTGGGGAGTGGTGGGGGACAGACACAAAGATAGCTGATGGGGTGCAGCTGGAAACTGGGCCACGGGTGGGGAGGGGTTGGGAGGAGACCCCGGTGGCTGTGCAACCACCTCCGTTGAGCCCCCAAAGAGCTGCACTTACCTGGTGAGCTGTAGCCGAGGTCGCGGGGCAGGTACTGCAGTGAGGTGCAGAGATGCTTGTGAGCCTCTGGGGACCCTCAGGGGCAGGAGCGGAGCTCAGTTTTTAGGGGACATCTAGGTGTGCAGGAGCAGGTGTTTGGGAGGAAGCAAAGCGTGCCTGCCTGGGGTCGGAGGGCTCCCCAGAAGGCGCAGGGCAGTGAGTGACGGCGATTCCGGGCCCGAGTGTGGTGTTCTGAGTGGGCAGTCCTGAGCTCTGTGAGTTCACCTGCTGCTGACCCTGGGCGTGCGTTCTCCATTTGCTAATCTGAAACGGGTGAGAGACCTGGGAGCAGAATGGAGGGATAAGCACGTGGGCTCTCGAATCAGGCAGTGGGGATGTGAAGTGCCAGTGAGGTGGTCCTGAGAAAAATATTTTCACCACACCATGGTTTCTTAATCTGTGACATGTGGACAACAACTTCATATGGCTGTTTTAGGGATTAAATAAAGCATCTCTGTAAAGAGCTTAGACGAGTACCTCCAGCGCGTAAATATTAGTTATTTTTATTATGTCAGTTAATCGGGTCTCTAGAGGGTGTGCAGCTCAGGGCTGGGATAGCATTTCTGCAGGAAAGACGATGGACCCCCGAGAGGTGAGCAGAGAAGGGGCCCGGGGAGTACCGCAGCGTCCGCCACCGTCAGGGAGTGGTGGAGTCCTCAAAGGTCATGGCTTCTAGCCCCACAGACATGCTCCACGTTCCTGGTCTTCCCGCGTGTGCGTTTACTCAGTCATTCAAGGCTACCCTCTGGAGCGTCGCTTTGCCATTACCAGGTACTGCCAGACTGGGCACTGCCATGACTCAGGTCTGGCCCCAGCCCTGTGGAGCCAGTGACGGAGCGGGGCCATGGGAAGCCCGGTATGGCTGGCTTGCCGGCAGGCACAGAGGAGGAAGCAGAGGCGCACAGGCAGCTCCCAAGCTGGCCCTGGGGAGAGGGGGCCGTGGGCTTTACAGAGCAGGTGGGGTTGAAGTGGTGATGCTCGGGTATGAGTTGGTTAGAGAAGGGTGGGGAGGAGGTGGGGGGGGAGGGGGTAGGGATGAGAAGAGCAGCAGCATGTGCAAAGTCCCAGGGGCCAGAGAGAGAGGGGTACATATTGGGAGTCTCAAGTCCTTAGGGCTTGATGGAGTGATGAGGCCAGGGAGGTGGCAGACGTGGCCATGTTAAGGAGTGATTTTTATCCTGGGGGTGATGGAGAGCCAGAGGAAATTAAGCAATGGAACGATATGATCATGTAGGTGTTTCAGGAAGACCCGGGACACTCCTTTGAGAAGGGATTGGTGCGCCAGAAGCTGTGCACAGAGGGTTTCTCGAGTCACAGATGAGACAGACTGGAGAGGTGTCTCAGGAGCAAGGAAGCATGTTTTCGTGGTGGACTGGCTTCTGGGGCCAGGCAGAGGGGAACCTGGCTGGCCCACGGCATTCTAGACAGACTAGAGGGAAATTGTGGGAAACTGGGGCCAGGAGTAAGTCCTTCCTTCCATGTCCTAAATGAGGTGCAGGGACCTTCCAGCATTAGCTCTGCGGTGGTGGGGCTCTAGAAGGGAGGCTGCCCCTAGGGAATAAGCCACTTGCGCTGACTGCACCAGCACATTTGGTCCTTAAAAAGCTTAATAAGGCAGAAGTTATAATCACCATTTTCCGGAGGAGAAAACCGACTCCCACAGAGGCGAACTGACTTGCTTCAGGTTGCAGAGTCCACGCGGTCCCCAGAGGCAGGGCTAGAAGTGGATCTACTCTCAGGGGGGACAGCAGGAGCTGGTGCAGGAGGGATGCGTGAGGTCTCATGTCTGCAGAAAAGAATGCACCGTGGCCCTTCCTGGGGTCTCCGTGGACTCTAAACTCTCTTTTCCGGGGAGTGGGCCACGCGGGTTTCTTAGGCCTCACGTGGGACGCTAAAGCTGGAGGGAATCTTGGAGGGGACGCCCCTTGATATTCAGCAGGGTGGAGGGTCCAAGCAGTCAGGGGTTGGAGACACAAGTTGTTTCCGAATGTGGCTTGGCAGAGCGGTGCGGGGAAGTGAGGAAGAGCGAGAGAGGAGTGTGCGCTGCAGCAGAGAGAGGCCCTGGGAGGCTTGGGCACCACTGAGTGTCCCAGAGGCCTTTCCTCCTGCAGAGGTGAGAGGAAGCCCCACCCTGAGCCCGCCAAGCCTCGGTCTGTGCACACGTGTGAGGGACGGGCACTGGCCTGTGCATCATGATTCATGTGGGCCTGTCCTTTGCTTTCTCTCAAGTGGACACCTCGATAACTTTGCTTTTAACATCTCCCACTTGCTACAGAGGCTCTCAGGCCGGGGAAGCCATCCGGGCTCACATGCCAGAGGTGGTTCTGTGGGAGTCCCACCAGGTCTGCCGATGCCGTTCGGGTCTCCTCGTGGCATTCATCCCCAAGGCAGTCTCACCCTCGCTCCTCCTTGCTTCTCCTCTGCCTACCGCCCCGGCCGCTGGGACTCCAGGACCGGCCAGGCTCCAGGGCCCCAGCTGCAGGCCCCGCCAGAGCCAGCGAGCAGCAGCTGCAGCACCGGCCCATTCCCAGCCCTCTCCTGCCCTCTCATGGCCGCCCCTGAACCAGCCTCTGGACAGGGCTCCCGGGGCTTCTGGGCCTTTGGGTTTGGGCGCACCAGGGATTCTGGCAAGGAGGCTCAGGGCCAGGCTCCGGGGGAGAGACAGAGGTGCAAACCCACCCTCTGAGAGGAGAGCTGGAGAACTTCACCACGAACCCCTCTGGGGTTCCTCTTTCCACAGGGTTCTTGGATCCTCTTTCCACAGGGTGCAGAGACAGCTTGATGGGGTCGCCCCCTGATCAGAAACCAGCTCCGTGCTGCCTGGAAGTAAAAGAGCAACACCGTGTGATGGAGAGCTGGCTACACTCTGGTGCCCTCGTCTCACTCCTCCCCTTCCCCTCCTCCTGCTCTGCTCCATTTAACCCTCTGGACGAACAATTCCCAGACCTCCCTCAAGTAGCCTCTTTCCCTGAAGATGCTGGTTCCTACCCCCAGCAACTCCAGGCCCCCCTGGGAAAATCCTCTTCCCATTGCGCTCCCCCAAACAGCATCCCATCCCCCCTTATAAGACACAATTGACCAATGTTAAAATTAACCTACAGCCCCACTACTCACACCTACCTGTGCAATTCCCCATGTGCCCTTGCACACCTGGCACTGTGCTCTTGTTGCTGTTGTTTTTAATCAGTACGTAACAATTTTCTTGTCTTGCTGCCTAATACTTGTGATGAGTCGGTGGCTGCAAGATCTGTCCTATTGACTGGAATTGTCAGTCTAAGTTTAGGGGTGCCCGCCTGAACCCTCATTCAACCATCATAACGGTGCTTTTATCTTCTTCACAGCCTCATGATCGTTATTGCTATAATACACCGGCATTCCAGGGAACATTTTATCTGGAAAAAATGTTGTGTTTTAAAACACTTAACAATCACAGATGTAGATTAACAAGAATGTATATAACCAAATGCATCATTTCAAAAAATGGTTCTGTGCATGCAGGTTTTGGTCTGTTGGTTTACTTCATGAGCATTTTTCTTCCTGCCCTGGCATCACAGGCTTGTCCTTCTCCTAGAACAGGACTCCTGAGGATGAGCGGTCACTTCCCATCACCCCCAAACCTGGCCAGCGAAGTGTTCACTTAGTGCTTGTGGAATTAAATGTGACAGGGAAGCTCGTTTGGCAGGGAACTGGGACCGACCCATGTCACATGGGCAGGAAGTTTGCCAAGAACTTCCCCACATCAGAGAACAGCAGAGGCACTGTAAGCCAGCCTCGGCTCATGGGGGGTAAGCCCCAGGATGAGGGTGCAGCCTAGAAAAGGTGCCCTGGCATGATAAACAGGCCACAAGGAGTGGGGTGGACAGCCTCCTCATCCTTTCCCATATTCCCTGCGGCTGCCATCTTAGAAATCCCACTTGGAGGAGAGAAAACTCTGATGCAAATCTTCAGGTGGAGTTTTTACTGGAGATTCTAGCTGAGGGCCCGGGGCTTGGTGCCTACTCAATAAAAAAAAAAAAAAAAAAAAAAAAAGGCATGTGCTGTAAAAGGAAGCTCTCTCGGCATGAAATCAGACTCAGATTTGAATTTCAGGTTTACCACTTCGGAGCTGTGTGACTTGGGAAAACCGCTTAACTTCTCTGACCCGCTTCTTTCTGCAGGATGGATCAGTCACCTTCAGTCATGTGAGAGGTGACCTTCCTGTCATGTCCACCCGGGGCCCCAGCCAGCTCCCAGCAGGGGGACAGTGAGGTGGATGCCACAGGTTTCAGAGGTCAGGTCAGCACCTCAGCAGCTGATGACCTCACAGAGGCGCGCACAGGTGAGCAGCCAGGTAAGGCGCCCTGGCCCTGCAGCAGTGTCATGGTGCCACGGGTAGAACAGACCTTGTTTGCAGGCGGCTCCCTGGTTATGTTCAGCTTCCTTACTTCCTGCATGTTGGGCAGGAATTGGGAGAAGAAAAGAAAAAAAAAACCAACCGGGAATTTGGACACTTGGTTTTGGAGCTAGGGCACTCGGGCAGCTCTCTAAGCCCTCGCTGCTCAGCTATGGAAGCAGCAAGGGAACTCACAGATCCCCAAGGGGTATCCCGATGGCTTCTTCCTATGGGGGTAGGGTTGGGAGGAGGCTCTGCTTCCTTTGCTGCGCCCCAAGGAAAATATCCTAAGTTGGGCGACTTGTGAACTATCATCCGAAATTTGGGGAATAAAAGAGACATTCGTTTATAAGTTTGTGAGGAGAGTTGTAAAGCAGCAAACCTGGAGGTCTGGTGACCTAAGCGTTGGGGCACGATGGAGATGGGGTGAGGGTTAAGACACAGGCACCCACAAAGCTCACCTCCCAGGTATCCTGTGGTAACCCCAAAGACAAGCCCTCCTCCAGCCTCCTACTGCCCGCACTGCCTTTGCTGCAGGACCCGGAGAGATGCACCCCCGCCCTGCCCCCGCACTGGAGAGTCCGGGGTCTCAGCAGATGCCCCCAGCACGGCACTGGGCTTCTAAGAAACAGCATCACAACTGCTTCTGTTTGGACGGCAGCACACTATGCTCTTCGTAAACTCCTTTGGTTTTTTTTGGCTTTAGTTCACTTAATCTTTACAGACGTTCTCGGGAGGTCGGCATCACGAGTCTCACTTCGTAGGTGAGGGAAATGCTGCTGGAAGACATGGCCGCCCCGTATCACACAGCTCAGTCCTGAGCGCGGCCCCCGCGCCAGGTGTGGCCCCGCCTTTGCTGGGGTCTGGAGCCACAGGATGCCCAGCATACGCCTAGGTGCTCTGAGCCGGAAGCCAGGTTTGGCGCCAGGGTGATCAGTTATTTTCTGGAGCCTCACGCTAAGCTCAGCAGAGGCAGGTTCCAAGAATAAACCCCTCCCTCCAGGGGGCGCTCTGCCAGTGGGGCCGCTCACTCGGGTTTGAAGGTCTGGATCGCTTGGCGCTGTGTGTGGAGCGAGCGTTCGTGGCTCTTCTTGGCTGGTTTGCATCTTTTCCCTCCGCCAGGGTCCTCCCCAACATTTTAGACTGAACCTGTCTCTGGAACTTACTCGGGGTGTTGGAAGTGTGACGGGAAAAGGAATGTGTCTGCGTGCTGGATGTGTCACTTCCATTTTCTAGGGAAAGCCTCACGTGAGCCAGGGAAGTCGTCAAGCTCCTGTTTCAGACAAGAAAGCAGAGTCTGACTTGCCCAGGGCCACACACTAGGGCCGGGAGGAGCTGGGACTTGAACTTGAACGTTGCTTTGCTCTCGCCTGTAAGGGGAAGGGCCAAATATGGCAGGGTGCGTTCTCGGAAGCCAGTAATATCCTGGGCAGGAGTTTAAGCTGCGCTTAACTGAGGCAAAAGTGGAAACTGTTTCAAGAAATGAGGGACGCTTGGGAGCATGAAAATCTGTTTCGGGAATTCCGAGGACGAAGACCTAGGAAAGCTGCTGACAAACAGCTTTAGAATTAAAAGGACTTTAGAATTCAATTAAACACACCCAACTTTTATTACTGCCTACTACAGGCCAGGTGGCCTGCCACTTTGGGGGAGCAAGGACCTACAAGGTGGGTCCTGCCTTTAAGGCGTCCTCCGGGCCATTTGCATCTGGAATGACTAACTCTGTGGCATGGAGGCTTTAGGGTGGGGTCGGAGTGGGGGAGGTGGGCAGGAGGAAGATCCTATGGGGACGGTAAGTAAGCATGTTTGGGGGGGCACTAGGTTGTGGACCCTTCTCTTGCAGCTCATCTGCATCAGACTCTTCAAAGGCTGATCTTGTTTATCCTGTTTAATGTTCTTGAGTCCAGAGTCTTGCAAACTGGTTTAATAGTGGAGCCCCTCCCCCGGCACCCTCCGGCCCTTGGTAGACTGAGGACTTTTCATTCTCATCCTTAGACCATTCCAGGGAACGCATCTGGGGACACAGTGGCCTAGGCCAGCTCCATGGTGGGTCTTGGAGGCTAATGAACGTATTCTCTTCTTTTAGAATAAACTAGAAGGTCCCCCTGCTTGCAGCTGGTAGTATTTCTCACACTTTGCTTTCTTGGATAGATGTGTCTGTCAGTGTCGGGGTTTTGCTTTGGTGCTTTCTTAAAAGGGTATCTTTCAAAACTGGGGATAACTTAGAGCTTCGAGTTTTTTAGTTAAGGGGTCCCTTGGGCCAGTAAACAAGTTCTGGGGAACATGACTGTCGGCACAGCTTTTATAACGCAAACAGGAGCACAATCTCCAATGGGGTTTGATGCAGCCTGCATTTAAATAGGGGAACATATTGGAAAGCAGCAGAGGGGGAGCCATTTGCCTCCAGTTTGGGGGGACTGGCCAACAGGGCTCCTCTTTCCTCTCTGCTGGGGTCCCCTGCATTTAAGTGCAGGATGAGCTGAATGAGTGACTGCTCCAAGTCTTGGCCCTGTAGCAGTGATTATCGGAGGAGACAGGACACAGCAAGGAGCGGTTTACCTGGAGTCAGTGTGAAGAAGTGGCTTACACCCCCCAGGGCTGCAACTAAATATAATTTCTTTGTGGGTGTGAGACATTTTTCCTTAGTTGGGAATAGCTTGGCACAGGACCAAGTAGACGCTCCCAGCATCACAGGGGGCTTGGGCTTGGGCCCGTCCTGTGTTCCAGCTGAGCCTTGGATTCTTCTATAAAACAGAGATCATTCCTAACTCCCAATGCTTAGCGCTTAATGAATTTGATGAGCGCTGGGTCTGGCTTTATGACTGCATTGTTAAGATGAGAGAATGCATGTGAAAATGCTCTATAAGCTGTAAAGTGCTGTATAAATGTAAAGAGTTAGAGCTAAATTTTACTGAGTGCTCACTCTCGCCAGTCTGCTCTAAATGAGATGCATGTATTATCTCATAACAACCCTGCAAGAGAAGACGTCGTAATTCTCCCCATTTTACAGGCAAAAATGAGACCCAGGGACGTTAAATAGCTTAAGGTCACGTGGAGTGGATCTGGGGTTCCTGCCTGGGTCTGTCACTCTGCAAGGCCCAGATCTCAGTTCCTCGTCTGCTACGGGAGACGTGTTTTCCTACAGGGGATGGGACTCCGAAGGGTGCACAGGCTTATAGGGCCTCCACATTCTTTCCAGGGGTCTTGTATGTCAGGTGGTCCCCCGAGGGAGGAATGGGAAAGGGGGAGGGCCCCTGTCACTCTGGCCTGGCGGGTGACAGAGTTAAGGCATTGTTGCTGCTGCTGTGCCATCAGTAGTGAAGTGAACATGTCAAACTCTGCCTCATTTCGGCCTCACCGGAGTTAAAAGGGAGGGCAACCAAAACCCCATCTTATGGTTGGGAAAACTGAGGCCTGGCACTGACCCACTGTTCTGTGTAAAGCTGCTGCTTCAGACTCCCTGAAGGACCAAGGCCTTGGCCATTTCCCAGGCCAGGCTTGGAGAGACCCAGGTAGGCCCTTTCCATCTTGCCATCTCTTTAATCCTCACCCTCGTGGCTGGTCTTACTGTCCTGCCTTTACCGATGAGGGAGTGCAGGCTCAGAGTGTGGTCTCCAGTCCACGGGCACCCGGCAGGAGGAGCACACGTCCGCCTGTCTCCAGAGCCCATCTACGCCCTGTGCTCTTGATCGTCTTTGGCTCCTTGAAAGGGCCAGGCACGCCGGACCTCTCAGCAGGTACTCACGGGCAGGACTGCTCACATCGGCTTAGGCCTCAGCAGCTGAGACCCCAGGGCCGGTGCTAGAAAAAGGCTGGGGTGTCACTGTGAAAGGGGAAGTGCGTTAACAGGGTAAACCCCATCACGTGTCTCATGCTGTGATGACCCAAGGTCTCAGCAGAGAACGCTGGCTTCTCTTTCCTCTTGTCGTGGGCACTTTCGCCCGCAGAACCACACCAGTTCTTTCAGAACCGCGCTCTCACCGATGCGTGGTAGCCACCAGCGGGCACCTGGCCTGGGACTTACAGTGGACAGCTGGGTGCAGATCTGAGGCCTGCTTGGAAGAGCCAGACTGAGCCTGCGCGAGGGAGGAGCCGGGGGAGGCCCTCACCGGCCCACTCGTTTGGCTCTGCCTGTCACTACTGGGTGGCGGGAACGGGGTGGTGCTTGGAACAGGGCTTGGAGTTCGTGGGATTCAAACTCCAGCTCCTTCCCTGGGCCGGCTCCTTCACCTGCATGTGCACCTGCACCTCATCTCAATCGTGAAGCCGAGGCAGCCCCGGCTCGGCGAGCTGTAATGAGGCTTGGATGAAGTTATGTATGCTAAATACTTAGGACAGCGCACGGCACATAGCAAGAGCGGAATAAATGGTGGCTATTAGTGCTATTATTATCTCTGTCCTTGGGAGTTCACAGTCTGGTGAGACACAGGCATTAAAGAAACAGATAACTTCCTAATGACTCGGGCCAGGAAGTGATCTGAGTTACACCAGCCGCGGAGTCGGGATTTCCTGCTTCCCTGCTCTCTGGGAAGCGTCCTGAGGCCGCCTCCGGAGGTAGGCCCGCCTGCCGGTGCTCCCGCTGCCCTGACCCGCGGGGTGCGGGGGCCCAGGGGCCACTTTGCTGCCTTGCAGCCTCACCTTCCGAAAGGAGAGCCAAACTGTTGGGACTGGAAAGCATCTCAGAGGCTCCTATACAATTCTGGCAGTGCAGACAAGAGCCTATGAGATGGAAACTCCAAATGGCCTGTGATATGCATAAGGACAAGCACTTCGACTGTGTAAGGCGGGTAACACGGAGCCGTGGTGCGGTGGGCGACAAGCGTCTCGGAAGCAACAAAGCAGAGTGGGGTGAAGTGCGGACACACTCTCCCTGGCCTGAAAGAATTGCACTGGGGTGGGGTCTGGGCAGCTGTCGACACTCAGCAGGGGGTTCATCTTTCCATCTTCCTGCACCTGGAGCAAGCACCAGAGGTGGAATTCTGTTTTCAAGTATCACCTGCTTCATTCGAATCACGATCTTAAGGACAACGCTTCCCAGGGGCCAAAGGCCGGGGCTTTCCAATGGCCCCAGAAGTTCTCCATTTTAATCAAACCTCTGATAATCTCGCTCCCCGATTCCAATTATAGAAAACAGTGATTTGATTTTTTTTCTTTAGTACCATCAACTTTGTATCCCAAAGAGCATCTTTAGGAGCAAGTGATACAAAATTCAATTATTAAAGAAAAAAAACTCACCATTTTGGAATAAATCATAGTCTCTATGGAAAACCTACTTCCACATAGGTTCCATGTAGGAAGTCCAGGCGCGCTGGTCTCGGAATGAGATGGAGCTGAAGCTAAATGCCACGATTAGGTGCACCGGATGGGGGCAGAATTCCCTGGGGTCCAGGCAGGATCTGGGCCCTACAACTGTATTAAGATGGGGCTGTGCGCAAGAGTGGGGTGGAGAAGCAGCTGAGGAAGAGGTTTCCACAGAGGAGAGATGTGTGGGACAAGTATCGCCCCTGCTGATGAGATCCCCCACAAGGTGAGCGTCTCCTGGGGGTGAAGTGGGTTGAACGTGCCTCCCACAAGTTACGTGTTAATCCCCAGAACTTACGACCCTGTCCTGACTTGGAAACGGGTCTCTGCAAATGTCATTAAATTAAATGTGGTCTCCAAGTGAGAACATCCTGGATGGTCTGCGTCCTCACTCCCTACAAGGGAGAGGAGAAGGCCGTGTGGAGGCAGAGGCAGAGACTGCAGTCTGCAGCCCCAGGGAGGCATGCACAGGCCAGCGGGAAGCCGGAGGAGGTGAGGTCTGCCAGGGGCCTGAGGAGGAGTGCAGCCCCTGGCAGCTCGGTGTTGACCCAGTTTTGACATTGACCTTGGACCTCTGGGCTCCAGCACTGCGTGAGAATTGAGCGTTGAGTTCCGTTGTTTTAAAACCCCAAGTGTGTGTAAACTTGCTATGGCAACCCTAGGAAATGATAGTGTCTAAAGCTAAGTGGTAAACACATTGGCTGAAGTCTAGAACCCAGGAAGAGTGTGCCTCTCAAAAGGATGGAAGCTCCAGGGGCAGCCGGCCAGGGTGGGAGGTTGTGGGGTAGAGGAGTAGAAGCCTGGGGCCCTGTCATACTCCCCAGGGGGACACACGCTCAGGGAGATGGGGTACACCCTGGATTGTGTGGGTGGGGCTTCTCCTGGGTCACACTGATGATGCTTTGCCTAGATTCTTGCTTCTCCATCCTTTCACGCCCAGCTTGGCATGGTCACAGAAGAGGGTTGCAAGGAGATGTAGAGATGCATGAGAACCCCAGTGGGCAGGGATCTCATCTCTGCAGCACCCACATCCCACCAGAATCAACCAAATATCCCAGCAGCTCCAGGACCCCAGGACAGTGCTGTGGGCTGCCCAGTGCCGGGCACTTCTGCCCCCACAGTCTATGCTGGGCAGCGGGAAGGGGCTTTCTGACCTGCAAAGACTGGATTCCTGCTCACAGCCACTCAGTCTCCTCACTCCCGACGCCGAATTTTTTAAAGTTTTGGTACCTACAGCTCCTTTGCCCTGGGCAGCTGCCGAAGGCAAAGATGCGAACGAATAAGCAGCAGATACCAAAGAGAAATTGCACACACAGCCCATCTCAGCTTGGACACTTTTTTCTTTGAGGACACGTGTGTTTGTGGTTGTGATATTATATTGCACACATTAATATAGTCATATTTTCTGCTAGTAAAATTGTTCCTGGCTCACATAATGGGATTAAATATATCAGTATTTCATGGTATTCCGCAAAAAGCCCCATAACTTCCAGGTGCTCAGCCACATGGACAAGTTTGAGAACCACTGATCTATAATAAAGGGTAAAATCATTGAACATGTAAGTAAGCAGGATGTTTGAAAGGAGTCATTTGTCACCAATCCATCAGCATTCTGGGAGGCGGAAACTGTGTATGGGTAAAGGCAAGCTGATAAATGTAAGTTATTTAAAGTTTTCAAAAAAAAACCCCAGATTTGATTAGACTGCATGTCTAATAGGATTGATGTCAAACACTCATTCGGCCTTCAGAGTCGAACCAGAAAACCAGCCTCGCTGCTTCATCAGTCACTTGGTCTTGTCACTTCCTGGCCATATTTTGATTGTCCGTCCCGGCCTGTCCAGGCCCTGGATGCTGTCGTGTAAAAGCCTCGTTACAGAGGCGGGGCCCAGGCCCCAGAGTCCACCCACGCCACCCCACAATCAACTGACTTGGGAAGCTCACTGTCAGGAAAAGAGAATATTCTGGATCAGGGTCATTGTTTCCTTGACCTGAATGTCGCCCCACTGAGTTAACACACAAAGACCAAAAAGGGACCCTAGAGGCCAGAGGAACTGTTGTTACTTACAGGAGGAACCAATCCTGCAAAGGCCAACAAGTCCGGACACCGACGGACCTCCTGCCAGAGACGCTGCTGACCTCGAACTCAGTAGGGGACTAGACCACGGAGTGGGGCCTGCTTCTTGGTCACTGGAGACCCCCCAAGCAGGGACTGTTCAGAGCAGTGCTGAGAGGATCAGGTGGTGGTGATTTGGGTTGAGAGGGCAGAGAAATAAAGAGAATGATTAGACAGTACGAAGAATAATAGTCTTTTAATAGTGTCATAATATTACAAGATGAGGTCGAGAAAAAAGAAAATCATTAAGAAAAAAACAAGCCAGCAAAGGATACACTTTGGACCCAGAAAGAGTGACTTGGAATCAAACAAAAAGACACTCCTTTGTGAAATGCACCGTGAGAAAGCCTAGCCAGAAAACATAGCTAGAAAAAGAGATTTAGCAGAACCCCTCTGACGCAGCCACCTCCAGCTCTTAAAGATGGGGGTCTGAGGCCTTTGCTCACCCAACCCTCGCTCCTGTAGCCCCTGCCCTGAGCCACGCCCAGGAAGCACCGCCCGTGGAGAAATGGACTCCCGTGAGGAGCCAGAGGCAGGTGTGATGGCAAGATCGGGGCAATGACGGGAAGGGTTGTGATGGGAAGCCCAGTGCCCCACGAAGGAGGGGCGTCTTCCTCAGACAGCGTGAGGGCGGGCGGGGGCTGCGCTGTGGTCACCGGAGGTGGAAGCCTGGCTTACCCCGCGGGGGTGCTCCTGAGCCTCAAGTTGGGCGCACCAAGCCCCTCAGAGAGGAGTTGCCCGGCACACAAATGGTTCTGAAAGCGTCCTAATGACCGGCCCATTCATAATGCAGCCGCTGCAGCCCCAGAAGCTCAGACAATGGGTAGCGTGATGGAGTCTACCCTCTTATAAATATTTGATCTTCTCAAACAGCATTACCGTAAATATTATTTGCTGCCCTGAAAAGCTTCAAGCTCATAGTTCTAGTTCCCCACATCAGTCTAATGAAGAGGATATCAAAATGCACTCCCCAGGGACAGGGCTTACTGGCAGGCTCCCTGCCGGCCCTGGCGAGGGGGCTAAATTCGGTAGATGGTGTCTGCTCCCAGCGAGGAGAGGGGCAGGCCGGGGGTGGGGATTGCTTGAAGTGTAGACAGCCGATCCAGTTGTCTCCCCCCAAGGAGAAATACGCTGGTTCTAGGGGTCCTGGGGAAAGTGGGGGGTTGCAAGGCATCTTGCCTCCCACATTGGTGCTCAAGAGTCTGCACGGGCCTAGGCCTGGAGCCAGCACCGCTCGGGTTCTCAGGTGGCTTCAGGTGAGGCCCAAGGTCACCGTTTGCAACATACAGACGATGGCTGCCGGCCTTCCTAGGGGGCTGCGTGGAGAAGGCAGGTCTGCAGCATGGGCTCTGCGCACAGTAGGTGCTCAAGAGGGCTGCTGTTAGCTCTGCTCAGCTTTCCCTCGTGAGCCCCGGCTAGACCCGTGAGAGCCGTGCTGCTGCTGCTACGCGACCTTTGAGCTGGAGCACAGCCCCTCAGCAGGGCGCACCGCCCTCCCTGCGCGTGCTTCTCCTCTCCCGCCCGACCTCCTCACTGCAGGCACAGGACCAGGCTCAGCCCGGTGTGCCCCAGCCCGTCACACCATCACCGTCCCCGTGTCCTTCAGCCAGACCCTGGCCGCCCGACCTCCTTCGGCTCTGCTCCATTCCATCCTGCCTCCTGACATGCAGCACACACTCTGCTGGCCTCTGGGCTCCCCTGGACCTGGGCCCTGACCCCCCGTGCGTGCCAGGAGCTTTCTGGCTGCGGCTTCTCCATGCAGCTGCTGGGCGCATCCGGCAAGGTGGGGGTCGGGGGGCTCCCTGGTCTTTCCAGCTCCAGGGCCCAGCGGAGTGCTCGGTCCACAGCGCTGGGTAAAGGCAGAGCGACTCACACAGAGGCCTAGCGTTCCTGAAGGGTCTTTAGTCTGTTGTGCTATTAGCTCCACCTCAGTCCTGGGAGCGTTACGATGCTTCTCAGATGCTCAGAGATGTTAGGCGGCCGGTCTAGAGTTACTCAGCAAGTCAAGAGCAGGAAGTCGTGGTTCCTCTATACATTGGGGCCCAAGGAAACTCTGAGAAAGTCTAGATGATTCCAGGCACTGAGCCACCGAAAGGCTGGATCAGGGCATCTCTCTCTCTTTTTTTAAAGTCTTATTTACTTATGCACACAAGAGCTGGGGTACAGGCCAGAAGTGTGGGGGCGGGGTGAGAGGACTCACCAGAGACAGAGCGGGGAGCAGAACAGGCAGATGGACTGAAGCACACTGCTGAGGGGAGCAGCGGGTGAGGCAGGAGAGGTCTGCTGCGCCATGTGGGTCACCTCCCTGCCTAGGGATCGAACTCGTGCTGCAGTGGCTGCTGATAGCTCCATAGTGCAGTGCTTAACCCCTTGCACCACGAAGGAGGCCCTGGCATCTCTTTCTGACTGACGAAGAGAGGAGGGTTGCAGAGGAGCCCTGAGCCTGGGTCTCCTGCCCCTCCAACCACTGTGGAATGAGGTGGGAGGAGGTCGGGAGCCCCCGAACCCCCATAGTCCTGGGTCCTGCAACAGTGTACTTGAGCTTCTGAGGCATTCTCTTCTGCGCTCACACTCTCATCATCAGAAGAGGAAACTGAGGCACAGAGAAGTTCTGTCACCTGCCCAAGGTCACGCAGCTAGTCAGCTGCAGAACTTGGCGAGGAACCCAAGCTCTGAACCACTGCTCGTTTCTCTGGGTGTTGGACACAGAGATCATGCCGGGGCCTAAAACAAATCTCGCCCCCAGGATGGCTGGTGCTGATGATTTAAAGGGCCCAGCAGTGCTTAATCTTCCTGCCTGGCTCCCTCATTTTAGTAAATGTTGAGATTTAAGAGCTCATAAAACTGAACTACAACAGTGCCCTGCCAGAGCTCTGCGTGGGCTCTATCCTGGGCTGACCCGGCCCAGCTGTCCCCTCTTGTCCCAAGTCACCCTGGGCGCGTCCTGCAGCCGCTGAGAGCCGCAGGCTGCTCGCATCCTCCAGCCCAGTAGGTGGTTGACGCCCTGGCCAGGCAAGACTGACGTGCGGTGTGGCGACGTGCGGTGACCGCCTGAGTTCATAACCCGTTCAGGTCTGGTAGCAGCAGCAATGCTGGACGTGAGGGCTCAGGCTGGCCACAGAAGTAAATGGGCATGAGCAGAGCATCTGTGGTTCCGTGGCCACAGCAAGACAGAGGTTACTTTCCCGTGGAAGCAGCTCTGTGGCCTCTAGCATCCCTCCTAATCGACCTCCATCGTGGTTTTCTTTGGGTTCCGACCCCCTTCCAAAGTCAAGGACTCAAGTCTCCAACCCATGCACTCTCCAGCTATGCCTCTAACACTGAGCATGGTTCTGTGCTATAGTAGGTATCACTCAGTGTGATGGATGGATGGTGGGTGGGTGGGAGGGTGGGTGGGTGGATGGAAGGATGGATGGATGGATGGGTGGGTGGATGGAAGAATGGATGGATGGATGGGTGGGTGGGTGGGTGGATGGAAGTATGGGTGGGTGGATGGATGGATGGATGGGTGGATGGATGGATGGACGATGGGAAAGAAGGAAAGGGTAACTTGATTATTAAAATAAATGTCTCCTCTTCTTCATACCTTCTTCTATCTGTACCTTGCAAAGTAACATTTCAGCTTCTCACATGAAGAAGTAGGGAATCCCTCCCCCACTCCTTAAGTCTAGGCTGACCTGGTGCCCGGCTTTGGTCAACAGGATGTAGTAAAAGCCTCAGACAGCTTGTACACTTCTGCTTTTCTATCGGATTCCCCATTGAGTCGCCAAGTGAATAAGCACGAGCTGGCTTGCTAATGATGAGAGACACATGGCCCGGTCACCCCCTAGCCCCAGCCAGCAGCCAGCCAACCGCAGGCATGTGTGCATTCTGTAGCTCCCGCTTTTTCAAAGCAAAATTGTAAATTACACGTTGCGTTTCTATAGATGCCATCTAGTTATAGAAATTATAGCTGACCCACCAGCCGATTGCAGATGTGAGCACTGCCACAGTCAGCCAGCTCGGCTCACATGTTCACAGCTGACCCATGGTCTCACGAGCAATAAGAAATGCTCGTTGCCTTGGCGCCGTGGGGTGCTACTCACGTAGCCATAGTGATGCAGAGCACGACCCCAACTCCTCGTCTTCCCCTCTCTTATCCTCGGCCCTTATGGCCTGTCACATCCCAGCCAGAGCCTCCCACGCCACGTTTGGATTTTCTTTGTCTAATGCTGCCTCTAGAATGCTGGGCAAGCTCCTTCATCAGTTCAGCCAACAACAGCAATGGAGCACCTGCTGGGCAAAAGACAGCATTCCAGCTGCCCGGGAGACCGAGGAAAACAATCCACGACTCTTCTCTCCGCAAGCTTTCAGCAGCATAATAAGAGCAATACTAATAATAAGCGATCTCTGCCCAGTACTTGGCGCTATTTAAGGAGTTTTCACATGCATCACAGATCTGAGTTTATGATCTGGTGGAGGGTAACACAGCGGATTCTCCGCTCCCCAATGCCGGCTGTGGATGCGACACCGTGATGGGTGCCGGTGACGGAGATAAACGGCACGCATCCCCGTGGGGGCCCGGCAACTCTTGCACCCCCCAGCAGCGTCCACCCTCCAGCCTACGCATCCCTGCTCGGCTGAGGAACCAGAGACCACAGGAACAAAAGTGAGGTTAGGCATTTAAGTTAAAAAAATCCATGTTGTTGAGTGCAGGTTCGGGGAGCCCCCCTTTAAATCAACCCCAGTAAAGAACCCCAGGAGTTTGGTTGTCAACGAACAACTGAAAAGTCAACTCAAGGTCAGAGCTACAGAAGGAGTCTGAGTTCACTATGAATCATGGCAGGCGGCGCGAGCGCTGGGCTGGACAGACCACAGGAAGGCGGCTGCCCTCGTCTGCTTTCGAAGGAGCTTATTCCCTGGAGGCTGTGGGTGGAGAAGAGTCAGCCGGGAGGTGGCCTGCTGAGCCTGGAGAAGCAAGGGCCAAGCATCGTTTGGGAAGTGCGCTGAAGGGCTGGTCTTTGCCGGTGCTGTCTAGCAGGGCCGGGGTGGGAGCTGTCACGGCACAAATGTCACTTTGCCTAGGAACTAACGAACATCCCGAGGTGCACGCCTTCAGCGGCCAGCCTCCCCCAGCAACGAGCGGTCACTGTGGAGGGCTCAGGGACTTCTCAGGCTCCTGCCTCGTCTGAGTCCCGTGAAGGACTCAGGAGTGGCTTCTGAACCTACGGGGCTCTGCAACATTATTTAATAAAGCTGGCAAAGAGGAAGGTCATGATGGTGCAGGCTCCACTACTGGCTTGTTGGGCTCCGGTGGCAAATGAGAGCATCTGAGAAACAGTCTAGGGAGGAGCGTGCACTTGAACCTTTCTGCAGGGATCCCTACAAGTGCTTCACCCTCATAGAGGTTCACATGTACCTGTTATGAAAAACATCGCCTGTAATTTATACAACCAGGAGGCATCTAGAGAAATGGGATGTGTAATTTACAGTTTTGCTTTAAAGAAGTGGGAGCAAAATCCTGGGTCCCTCTTTTCATTATGATGAGTGCTTCGCCTCTTCCAATTAAAGGATGCTAGAAAGCATGAGGCCACATGAGGCCACAGAGGGAGCTGACAAGAAACACCAAGCTGAACAGTGGCCGAAAGAAGAGTGCTGCAGCTCAAAGACACATCAGCCAGCCCAAGGGAGTGCGGTGCGGTGTGCACTGGCTTTGGCTTTGCTGCTTTGGGGTGATGGTGCTGATGGTGTAATAAGCACCGTTAACATTTATGGAGCGCCTGCAAGGACTTTACGGATATTATCTCATTTAAACCTTGCGACAGTCCAGTGCAGGAGTGCTCTTATTACTTCTATTTTATAGGAGAGCAGTGGAAGCAGAGAGAACTTACGTAACATACCCAAGGGCACGCAGCCGGAAGTGGCTGAGCCTGCATTAAACTCGAGCTTTTTTGATCAGAGCCCAGACATTTAGCCACTTCGCAGTCACAACCTGTCTGTGTCCGTAATGCTGGTGGAACGCTGCCTGTCTGTCTTTTCAGCATCTGCAGTGCCTACAGTGTGATGGGATGGCGTCAAGAAACATTTCCAGAGTGCAGAGAGATCCCACCACCTCAATATATTGATTCCTCCTCTGGAATGAGACAAGGGAGAAAGATGAGTCCTGCCTGGTGGCATAACTTAGCTCTGTGCCCTTGCCTTGCCATTCAGGAGGCGGGGCTGTCTCCTGCACGGCTGGCACATGGCGAATGCCAGCAGAACAGCTTCCACGTTGAGCTGGGACAAATGGCAGAGCAGAGCAGAGGGCAACACAATTTACAAGGAATCTTAGCAGCCAGGCAATGGGCAATAAACCAGAAAATCGCCGAGGAAACTCAGCAGAGCATGAGCTAAACGAATTGCAGGATTTGTGAACCAATTTACACCCATCAGAGGAGGGGTGACAGAGGCACCGAAAGCCACGGCCAGAGGGCCACGAGCCTGTCACCTCTGCAGACGGTTTAAGGGCGGCGAGGACACGCAGCCCGGCGGGAACTTGCTGAGCGATCCCGGCCTCCCTCTCTGAGGCTGTGTTAATGGCCCGCTGTGGAGGGTGGAGGTCGGGTGCTGGGCCAAAGGGCTGGATGGAGTCATCTTTTTACCTTGCTCCCAGGAAATCAGTTAAAGACAGATGAGGTGTTCTCAACCAGGGGCGGGGCTTCCTGCGGGTCACCTTTCCAAGGAGAACGTCTCCTGTGAAGCGAACACCAACTTTCAAGTAACACCTTGTTCAGGTGGGAGGCACATTGGCGAGGATGCAATGGAAGAAGATTTGCAGCCGATGGGGGGAGCACTCTGTCTTCGGGGTGACATTGGAACTCGTCTACTGAGAACACAGTCCCATCCCGAGAGATCTCACAGGGGAGACGATTCGCCCATCCTTGGGGCCCGTGAAGGGGGTGGAGAACAGTTTTCACAACACAGACCTACTCACCGAAATAAAAACTCAGGTGCAAGGCATGGAAAGGGAAAGAACCACCTTCAATCACGCAGGGCCCAAAAGCGTCTGCCCTGGGGTAGGGCCAGCCGGACACCAGGTCCCGGGACAGGCTGCCTGCACATGGGAGTGACGGTGGGCACAGGTGGACTTGGAGATCAGCTGCAAGGTCTGAAGAATGAAGGCCAAGGGGCTAAGGACCAGAACAAGGAGCGGATCTTCCAGGAGGTTCTGCAGGACCCTGCCAGCTTTCGCTATGAAACAAGCAACCATGACATGGCGGAGGTGGACGGCAGCGGCAGTTACTGGGTTCCTGGATGGACAAGGCCTCTGAGGTGCTGCTGCATAGGCGCCCTGGGGCTGCAGAGCAGCTGGTGGCCAGAAGAAGCTCTTCTGGTGGCGGGGGTGAAAGGGGCCAGCCCAGCTCGCCAGGATACAGCTTGGGCTTTCCACTGGCTCCCTGTCACTTCTGCCCCATTGTAGTGTCCCAAGCAAGTCACAGAGCCAAGCCCGAGGTCCAGGGAGGTGGAAACACACTCTGACCATTGCTGGGGCCGAGCCAGGGTGCAGTTGCTGAAGGGGTGATGAACTGTTACCTCCAGTTTAGGTGCCGCTTCCAGGGTGGTCTTGATGGGGAGGAGAGCATCAGGACATGGACCCTGATGGACACGTACTCTCCAGCGGGGGACAGACACCACGGGAGGCCCATGGTGGGACTGAAGGGGTCGGAAATGTCATATGACAGGAAAGCTTCGGGCAGACGACAGCGTCCTCTCCCTTGTCTGGCCAGCGTCACCGTGTCCCAAGCCCGGCTCCTTCACCTGCGAGCTCTCACTTTGCCCTTCCGGACGCGTCTCCTGCCCATTTTTGTTTCTACTTCTTCTGGTGGCACACGGTCCAGGCCACCCCTCTGACATGCCCGAATCCATTCTTTTCCCTCGAAGACATTTCCCTTCACTCCTCCCAGCCCACAATCTGGGGAAACCAAGAGGAAAAATGTTCATCTGTCTTAACCTGTCTACAAGAGGAGCAACATGGTAAGAAATTGAACTGAGATGAATTTTTGAAAGGCTGACTTAATAGCAAAGAGTCAAATAAATCTCCAGGAGTGCACACACGAGACACAGGGTCCTTGTCTCTCGGGAGCTGGTTAATCCCGGAGGAACGTGTCATCTTTTAAAAGTCAACCTGGTGTCAGAGGCGGTGATTCTTCTTGTTCGCTCCCTGACACAGCACTACTGATACAGTACAATGTGGGGAACAACCTAAATAGGCACCACTAGAGATTTAGTTAAACAAACTGTCGTCCTCAGGAACATAAACCAGCATCGCAAAGAACAGGGGGAGCCCTAGAGACACTTGTGCCTCTCTGTTCAATGAAAAGGACGGTTGCGAGATGCGGCTTTTCCCTGCCGTGGGGAGCATCACCGAGGGACCCCGCTTCAGCACAAGCCTCAGCATCTCACACGGACTCCTTTCCAGTCACGTCCCTTGGGATGGGCCGGAGAAGAGGAGGAAGAGCTGTGGGTTACACATGTTCACAGGCCTTGCGTCCAGCCCCGGATGACAGACGCTCAGACGCGATGACTCCGTTCAGCCCGACCTGCCCCGCTGAAGGCAAAGCAGCCTGTTCCGAGAAGCTCCACATGCTCCTCAAACAGCTCCCCTACACTGGGGTGTTCCTCTAGTTTTCCTCCAGAAAAGAGACTGTGGAACTGTCCGGCTTTGGGGAAAAATGCTTTTTTCCCTCCTTTTTCTTATTACCAAAGAGATACATAGTCATAACTAGAGAGAAGCCCCAAATAAAGGTCAATCATCTATAACTCTACTGTTCGATACAGTTTGGTCTCCCCCAAATAGTGGACCTGTAAATAGTGCAAGTCGACATCTCACTGACATCTCGCAACCGTCCTTTTCATTGAACAGAGAGGCAGGCGCAAGTGTCTCTAGGGCTCCCCCTGTTCTTTGCGATGCTGGTTTATGTTCCTGAGGACGACAGTTTGTTTAACCAAATCTCTAATGGTGCCTATTTAGGTTGTTCCCCACATTGTACTGTATCAGTAGTGCTGTGGGAATACTTTTACAGCTCAGTCTTCACATGCAGCCATGATGATTTCCTTGGAGTATGTTCCCATAGGTAAAATTCACGCAGCAATCATGGGCACATTTTTAAGACGTGTGCCACCCATGCCAGTTTTCCTGCCAGAGAAGCGATGCCAATGAAATAACACCTACATCCCTGCTTCTAGGGGTTCCAGCTGCCAATTTCTGCTATTATGTTCTTCACCCATTTGTGTAACTCACGCCTGTGATTTATTTACACAGTCTGGAAAGCTGGGGCTGGATTCAGCTGCTTGTGGGGGCAGCAAAGGTGGAATGAAGTCCATGCGTGCTCTGAAAGCGCATGCCCACCTGCTTGAAGAAGACACAGGTGGTCACTGGGCCTTCCTTGGAACAACTGAAAGACTCAACCATTAGATTTCTGAAAGGAACCCCTTTCTCGATCTCTCTCTTTTCTATTTATAAAAGTTCCACGAGCTCTGTCTAGAAGATTTGTGTTTTTTTAAAAGATTTACTTATTTATGCATACAAGAGCTGGGGTACAGGCCAGCGTCGTGGGATTCACCAGAGACAGAGTGGGGAGCAGAACAGGCAGTTCACTGACATACACTGCTGAGGGGAGCAGTGGGCGAGGCAGGAGAGGTCTGCGGTGCCATGTGGGTCCCTTCTCTGGCCGGGGATCGAACTTGCGCTGCTATGCTGCAGATGCTTCACAGTGCGGCGCTCAACCCACTGCGCCACCAGGGAGGCCCTCCATCTAGAAGATTTGAAGAGCAAAGAACAATATTAGGTGAAGCAGCCTCAAGATGCCCACCACCCAGTGGTCAGCCCGGGAATGTGTGTGCAGATTGCTTTGCATGTGGGTCTGCTCCATGCAAACAAAGGAGCACAGTTCCTTTTTAGCACTCCATTCCTTACTCTAATTTATCATGCTATGGCCTACCCCAGGGAACCCTCACCTTCCTTGGCTCAGGCTGCCTGGCTTAGCACTCACATTTCGGGGGGACACGGTGGTGTTGTTGGGGAGTATTTGCCCAGCCTGACCCTCAGCAGGACAGCCACACAACTCTCTTAGCCAGTGACCTTCGGCCCCAGCCCTGGTCTTCTAAGCACTCCTAACTAGGCCTGTGCCTACAACAATCTATACGCCATTAGCTGGGGCTGCATTAAATCTTGAAGGCTTCATCCCAAAGACCTCAGGTCTGACCAGGAGTCGATAGCATAAACAGCCATCTGAAGAGTGCTCCTCTGTGTTCTGCAAAAGTCGCTGTCCTCGTATTGAGATTCTCGTGATCAATTTGCGCTCACGTTGAGTGTCAGGGAAAAGTTTGGCCCTCCTGACAAATGGCTGGACTACCTTTTATCCAATAACTCATCACATTTCCCCTTTCACTTTAGCTCAATTTAATGCGCAATTGCAGTAACTATCTTCTGCTAGGTTGCTGGTTTAATCATCTCCTCCCTTCATCCTTAAGATTTTAGATATTTCATCTTTAAGCTCACTGTCTCGGGGCATATATTTTTAATTGTCAGTCATCTCAAATTTGTTTGGAAGTTAGTACACACACACATCATACATAAATAAACAATCATCTTGATCCCTAGTCCATCTCTTTAAAGTCCTAGCTGCCATAGTAATTAATATTTCCCTTCATTAATTCCAGTTCCTTCCTGGAATTTCCAGGCAACTGCACCCAAAGAGCTATTATAAGACACAATTGGTACATTAGGCCTGACTGAGAAGAACGGGATTGTTAAAGAATGCTTTATTACATACCGGTGTCATTCTCCCACGTAGCTACAGCCCTGTGAGCCTCTCTGATCAAATCTCTCCCCTTACTGATGCAGCAGTAGGTCGTGTCCCTGCCAGGGCGTCCCTCTCCTCCACTGTCATGCCAGCCCACTTGGTGACTGAAATGAAACTTGGAGGGGCCACACCTGGCCAGTGGGGCTTCTGGGCAGGCCTTAGTACCTTTGAGATGGTTCTTAAACCATGGCCGGTGGGTGGGTCCTGGAGGCTTCCCAGGAGCTGCATAGAAAGCAAGGGCGTTGGTATTCGTGGAGGGTCTCCCAAATGTGGGTCCTTGGCATGTGGCAGCTCATCAAACCTCATAACAACCAGAGGAACAGGCCATCTTAACCTGCATCCTCTAGGTGCAGAGACCAAGGTTCAGCACAGTTGTGTAATTTTCCTGAAGACACACAGCCAGAAAGCAAGTGAGTCTGAGTTGGAGTCCAGTCGTGTCTGATTCCCGAGGTGAGCTCTTTCTGCTCGGCCATGTCGTCTTCTTTAGGGCCTAGATCCGTAAGAGGACGCCAGCTGAGCGACACACTCAGGACAGAGCTTTGCCCCGCGCAGTCAACTCCAGCTGTTTACAAGAGGCATTTTTGAAAATTTTTAAATACTTCTTATTTCTGGCAACAATCGGTCGTTTGCTTCTGAGATTGTAAACAAAGGGTCACCTCATCGGGCCCTACCAAAGCAGTCCCTGTTTCTTATCTACTCTCATGAGAGATTGAAAATTTATTTTATTTTGCTTTGGCTTTTTGCACTGGTCAGCAGAAGAGAGGGAAATCTTGCTTCACTGAAGTGAATAATGGCTAGGACTTTTTAAGAGCTCTGCTCACCACAATAAAGAAGATCTCCCTTCCCTTTATCAGGACTTTGGGGGACATGGCCAAGCAGTTCCAGGACCTGGCATATTTCGTAAACAAATTCTATAATTTATTTTAAAATACTTCCAAATTTTTAGGATTGATATCATAAGAGCACAATCCTTTGTCCAGATTCTCCATTTACTAACATTTGCTCCATTTACACATCTCTCTCACTCTGTGTGTCTGTGTGTGTGTGTGTGTGTGCGTGTACACATCCAGGGTCAATAGCTGCCATTTATCTGTATGGCCACAAGTTTATGGCAACATTTCCAATGAAAATCTATCACCGCAGGATTCTTTCTTTCTTTCTCTGTTCCATAATTGTGTTTTCTTTCTCCAGCACTGAACAGCTTGGTCTCAACCAGCTTCACTATATCTGTGCTCACTATGTCTGACGAGGCAGCAGCTTCTGAATTTTATCTCGGCCCATGTCACCTTCCTGGGCCCTGGGCTGGGCACCACCCCCTTTGCCCTACTGCTTCTCAGACACCAGTCACATTGCCACCTCCAAGAGAACGAGAGAAAAGGAAGGGAGAGGGGAGTTTCAGGACTTGGTCATTTTTACAGGGTCTTTCTGTCTTGCTTCCTTGAATCTGGAGCTACCTCCCTTGGGAAACACCCTCACTCATTAGCTATGCTAAAGGGGTGGGCCTATCTTTTATATCACAGGAGTCCCATCCCCTTCACTTCCCCAGGCGGTTTGATATGGGGCAGAAGAATTAAAGTGTCAGCTGGCCCATAGCTGGTGAGTTCCTTTCTAGCAAGGACTTGAGCTGAAGGTGGCAGAGACTCTAGATGACACAACCAAGTCTTCCCTGAATGACAGAATCTGCTCGGAGGTGCCCACTTAGCTGCTGCAAAGAGGTGGGCCGGCTAGCACAGAGGCCAGTCACAGGGAAGACCAGGATCTTGTGGTTGGAAATGCACACGACTTTAAGGATGCGTTCTTAAGAAGCCTTCGAGAAACAGTCATTAAGTAAAAGACATGACTATAAAAACTTGGCCTTTTGACATCCCTCACTCTTTCCATAATTGTTTTATTTGAGCTGGCCCAAGTGGTTTTCTGCTTTTTGCTAAAAGAAGCCAGAGCTCTGGGTATTAAAGCACCAACAATGGGCAAACACTATTTTTCCTTCTTTCAATTTTGAAAGTAACCTCAGTTTTTGTCCCTAAAGAAAATGCCCTTTTTAGCTAGACCACTGAGACGTCACAAAACTTTTGGTGTTTTGCAGCAGTAAATAATGAAGAAACAGAAGTTCTACTTTCAGCATCCCTAGCCCAGCGGTTTTGTCTGGTTCATGGAATAACTTCTGAGTCGTGTGTCTGAGTGCCTTTCGGGACTGCTGCTGAGTACACATCCCTGGGCATGCTTCCCATCCAGCTCCAAATGACTTCAGGGTTCAAGTAAGAACATTCTCAAGCCCAGTAGTAGAGGGCCCTTTTGGAAGTGGGAAGTTAACTAGGTGAGCAGAGGTGACTAGTCCAGGTGAGAATGCTGGCTAGGGGGACTATTTAGGCCACCTGGACCCACCAACACGGGATCATATGCTCCAGGGGAGACCCCTCCTGCCCACTCTGCGCTCCAGGGGAGACCCCTCCTGCCCACTCTGACCCCACTTCCTTGCCTACAGGGGACAGAGAGGTGCCCTCTTCCCTACTCTCCTTAGCTCCATCCTCCCATAATAACCCAAGAGTTAAACATAATTTTGGGGACCTTTTAAGAAGGACACAGCAAAGTGAACATTGCTGATGTCAAAAAGAAGAAAAACCATGGATTGCTCGATCAGGAGGAGCTTTTTCATCATCTAGTCAAGTCTTGGCTCAAGTTCTACATCGTTCTCAAAACTAAGCAAGTTATGTAACTTTCCTGGACAATGGGCTCTCTCCTCTGTAAAATGGGTGCAAAATTAACCCCTAAAGCCCTGTTTGCCAAGGGCAAAGTAAGCAACAATTCAGCCACAGCTAAGTCAGCTATCGTGTGTCAGGCTCTCGTGTTGACCCTCAGTGGATCACTGACGAGCCATATGCAGTGAGTCTTTTGATTCCCCTTTACAAAGGAGGAAAAGAAGGCATAGGGAAATGAGATGATTCACCCCGCGTCGTTTATCTAATTAGTTGTTATTTTTATTACAGCTGAAGAAACTGGTGCAAGGAAGATGGAATTGGCTTACTCTAAAGATGCATTTTTAGTTTCAGGGGGAATTAGCAGCAGGTTCTTTCCCCAATAATGGGTAAAGCTGACACTTGTAGAACATCTGGAGACTTACAGGGGTTGAGTAAAGCCATTCTGGGGCCCAATAAGAGAGAAACGGAAGTTTCTTGCTCTAGGGAGGGTGGCAATCCGGGAGCAGAGAAGACTTTAGAGCTCTGAGCTTCTAGAATGTTCTCCTCTGGTTAGGAGAGGAGCAGCTGTTCTGTATGTAGTTCTGGAAGGTCACCCTCAGCAGTCCTGCTCTGTCTGTTACCCCAGTGCCCGGGAGAGTCAGGATTTTCGCTGTGGGGTCCAAGTAACCACCTCTGCTTTAAAAGAACAGAACTGAGAGCTAACGCACTTACATTTTAAGCATAGTGATTCCCACACTCAAACTGCCTTGTTATAATTAAATGGCATTAGCCAGTTTTTAATTAAGACCTACAGGTTTAAACTAATTTGGGGGACAATTATGTGACTCTGCAAAAAAAAGAGATTATTATAAAGAGATATTGCTCTGGGGGTGTTCAGCTCCCCTCCCCCAAAGATATTTGTCTGGAGACCTCCTAACTCAGTCGGGAGGCTATTCAGTGGCAGAGCCAGTTACCAATTACTTCTTTGGACTTGAGAGCTGGGGCTGTGGAGTCGTTTTGATGTGGGGCCAGTCTGAACTCTGCCATTTACTTGCTGAGAGAATTTGGGGAAACCCTTCATTGTCTCTCACTTTCCTTTCCTCCTGGGGCTGTTGTGAGGATGCACTGAGGTGGTGTGTGTGACCACCCAGCCTGGCGTAGTGCTGGAGATGATCTATTACGGAGGCAAATGCTCTTCCTAAGGCTCAAGAATAATACTGTCTATTTCATTCTTTTGGAGTAGTCTTTATTCCCCCAAGATTTTTTGAAGTACAACTGACACACCAGAAGCTGTGCGCACTTAGCGTGCACACCTGAGTGAGTTTTGACGAGTGCATGTTCCCATGAAACACCCGTAACAAACAGATCCATCACTCCCAAAGGTTTCCTTGTGCCCTTTTAGAATCCATCCCTCTCTCCTCCTTTGTATCTCCCAGAAAACTCTGTTCTGCTTCCTGTCACCATCGATTAGCTTGTGTTTTCTAGAATTTTAACCAATGAAATCTTACCATTCGCACTGTTTTTGGTCTGCCTTCTTTTACTCAGCGTAGTTATTTTGAGATTCATCTATTATCTCTGCTACTGACTTTTTGTTGTTGTTTTGCTTTTGGGGTTTTTTTTGGGGGGTGCCCTTTCGTCCTATGCGTGGTGGGTCAAGTATTTCCAGTGGGCTGTGCGGCTCCTCAGCGTCCTGGCTGGGGTTCCAGGAAGTGGCTGGTCCTCTGCCCTCCACCTCTGTGGCAGGTGCAGATGCACCCGGTCCAGAAGCAGCAGGACTGCAGAGATGCAGCCCGGGCGGTCTCGTCACACACGTGTGCCACCCCACCCCGAGGAGCTGCAGGCCTGAGGTGTGGCGTGATTGCAAGTTACCCCTCTACAGTAATGCCACTAACTTTCAAAACTCAGCTGGGCAGTGAACACTAAAGCAATAGGGAAGGGAATTTAGGCAGCAGACGGTGGTAAGAAGCACATTTCATAGGAAAATGGGGTACTCCGTGGTGTCAGAAGTGCACTGTAAGGTACCTCCCAGGCCACCGTGAACGGGATGGACCTGCAGGAATAACAATAGCGCAGGAAAGCAAGTCAGCTCCTCGGGCTGGTGCGACCAGACAGCTGCTGCGTGTCGTGTGGACAGGAAATAAACAAGGGCAGTGCCCTCACCTGTCTGCACACACGAGTCCAGAAAACCACACGCGAGAGGCTACGGAAATCAATATAGAAAATGAGATACTCAAGTTACCGCAAAGAGCTATTTTTGTTTATTCCAAATGGCTCTGTTTCTCTAAGCAGCTATTTTCATGGCAAAGTCAGCCTCTTCCCTGGCTATGTATAGGGACAGCTCAGCAATTTAAAAACAAGTGGGAAGAGAAAAGAAATCTGCAAATAGGCTCACACCCCAGGGATAAATCCGGAGCAATTCAAAAGGTGGTGTGAGCTGATTATTTTCCCACATATCTGGCCTTCTCAAATTCCCCCTTGGGTTGGAAACCATCAAGAAATAAATATGCACACGCCTTGGTGGGTCACTTTCTAGCAAGTGCTCAGTGTTTAAAAATAGGATTTAAAAGGCAATGTCTCTTCTGTGTCTCACTCACATTGTCGGTTCCCGGTGCTGTCTTCTGCTCTGCTATCCGGGGACTGTTTGGGTGGCAGGTGAGGGGAAGTTTGGGCCTATTTTTAAAGCTCTCTGGTTTTTTGAGTGTTGCCAAGGAGATGTGGACAAAAGAGGAACACAGCAAAGGGAAGGTCACCTCAAACATTGCTTCAGTGAGTCACTCAACAATTATTTACTGCTTCCACTGCCCCAAAATACACTGGGTCAGCCCACTCGGTTGCATGTCTTTCTGCCATATTTGTTGGGCAGCTATTATTTTTCACCTCGCCTATGTGGACTTCCTGTTTTCACTTGCAGCTCCTCCAGCAGTCCACGCTCCACCCAGTTGCCAGAGAGAAGCTTCGGAAACTGAATGGAACCATAGCCTCAACTAATAGAAAGACATAATAAAAAGTCTGGACGCGTACCTACCAAACTGTTAATAGTTGGGGAAGGGGTGACAGAATCTGAATGACTTTACTACGTGGCTTGAATTTTATACCGTGAGCTATAATTCTTTAATGATTTTTAAATGTTTCTTTCGGACCCTTCACCTCTAGAACCCTTAATCTTGTGTTAGAGTCCCAGGCGATGAAACTCCTAGGAATTGTGCTTGTCTGTAATGACCTGGAGGAGGGGAAGCCGTGGGCATGGAGCGGATGGGGCTAGCCAGGAGATGGGGCGTTAATAAGAAGGGTCGCCCGAAGCCTGCACACCAGCGCAGATGGAGACGGCCAGGGCAGAGGTTCTGCCCGAGCCTGGGTGGTCTCTGTCAGAAGTGGTGTCAGGGACTTCCGCGTTGGCTGCCTGCAAGCTCCTGCAGTCCTGGGACTTGTGAGGCCCTCAGAGGGTCCTTTTCTTTAGCCTGATGTTCTCCAGGAGACCCGGTCACTGTCTGCTTTCTTTCATGTTGCCCTCCAATTTCTATCAGACAAATCCATTCTAACAGGTCTTGAATTCCTCTCTTAGTTTCATGGACCCCGAAGGTATGGCCAACGGTTGTTCTGCAAAGGAAAAGAATATAGAGGATGCACATGGAGCTACATTGGGTCTTAAAAATGGAAAAGTGAAGGGACTCCTGGAGAGGTGGCCAAGGAGAAGCAAAAGACACAAGGGTTCCCTATGCCCGATGGCCACTGCCTCAAGTGGGGAGCCACTCCTTGGTGGCTTGCTCCAGGGTGCACCTGCCCCCCAGAGCTGCCCTCTCAGGCCCCGCCCATCCCCGCAGGCACACACAGCCACTTCTCCCTGTAGCGCATTGTTGGGCTTTTGGAACAGAAGTCATGCTGCTGTCCAAAGAGGTGACATATCCTTCAAGATGTCATTACTCTTATTCTGGAATAAACAGGAATTTTAGTCTGATTGGACAAGCTCTTTATGGAGCCTACCTTGTTCCCTGTGCTCTCTCAGACGTTTACGAATTGGTTGAACCATGTTTTTATTTTTTCCACCACCTCAAGGCCATGCCATTTTTCTTTTTAATATACAGACCGTGCCTTGCACAGAGTAAGTGCTCAATAAATATTTGTTGAATTGATTTTCCTGTTCAGAGAAGAGGCAGAAAGACCCTCTTGCTTTATGCGCATGATTCTTTTGTTCAGGCTATTGCCGAATTCCTTTTTCTGAAGCTGGTCATGCCATCTCAAAGCAAGGTAAGTCTTGGGGTCTGAGTGTGTCCTGGACCAACAAAAAGAAATGCAACCCAAGGCTGAGTTTGTGGTGAGGTAGGAAGCCCAGAGGAGATAAAAGGAGAAGTTGCAGAGAACTGTGCAGGCAAGTGGAGATCGTGAAAGCCAAGGGCAGGAGTGAGGTAAGGGGAGCTCATGTGACATGAGGAACAGATGAAGCAGTGGAGAGTGACAAGGGATGAAGGGATGGATGGGCTCAAGAGCCAATGTCCCATGAAGACACCCAATGTGTCCCATGACACATCCTGGCTTTGGTCCCGGTTCTGAGCTTCTCACCACTTGGAATTCAACCCAGTTGAATTCCACCCACTGAACCACATCATCAGCAGTGAAACAAGGTGGTGCCCAGGGTTTAATGAGGGAGCAGATACGGGTGAGAACACTCTGAAATGGATGCAGAAGCTGGCGAGTTAGCAAGATCTGATCAAGGATATCTAGTGTCCTTGAAGAAATTCTGTTCAAGGATTCTTTTGCCTTCTCATTTCTCCTGCGTTTTCTTTGCAGAAACCCAATCTTTCCTGGAGTTCATCTGATCCACCCCCGCCATGTTCTAAACTAGGAACCTGGCTCCGAGAGATGCAGCCACATGCAGCCAATTACCAAGCAAATCAGACACCATGGACCCAAACAGAGATTGTCTCAACTAGGTTCTTCTCATTTAAAATTTTACTTTGCTCTTTACTCCCATAGTCTATATTTTGCTTATATCCCACATGTTATTTTAAGGACAACTCGTGCTGCTCACTACAGAAAAATGGGGTCTAACTTTTGAGGGCATGGGGGCAAAGTTGACTCAGTGGTCTCCGGCCTAGTAAGCTCCCTGATAATAATAATTATTGTAGCTCAATCCCCTTGAATCTCTGCCACTGTGGCCAGGGTATTTTGGAAGGTGACCTCTTGTAGGGTAGGAATCTAGCTGGTCAAGACCAGGAAGGGAAAGCACAAAAAGACCCCTCTTCCTCGCGTCCTGTAACATCACAGACTATTCCTTGGTCAAGCTAAAGCTCTGTCCATTCTATCCAGATTCTCGCGTAGTCTGCTTCCGCCACCCCTCCCTGTTGTCTGAGGGCGCCTGCACAATCTCAGTGGGGACTCCATCGAGCCTCCCTGCTTGGGTTCTGGTCTAGTTCACATGGGATAGATGTATACCCGTGGGCATGTGTATCAAGGAGAGGTTACACAACAGAATGATTTAGGAACCAATCAGAGAGTGACTGAAACATGTCCTGTGTATTTTCTTAATTACTATTTTTTTAAGATTAGTAATGGGAAGCCTGAAGAAAGATGGGTATGTTCTCTCTTGGGTTGTCTCTTTGTGAGCAGAAGGAGGAAGGGAGGGCTAAGAGGCCAAGCAAAGGCAGAGTGCTCAGTCAGGGAGCCAGAAGCATTTTTTGCTACCTCATTTAGCAGACTTCCAAACATAGCCACCTCCTCAATTATTGGGAGGCATTTCATTCTGCTCTCTTCCCCTGCCACTTCCACAACCTGCTGACCCAGCTCTGTCTTCCTCCTGCAGCTGGGTGCTCTGATGGGCCTGCCTAGGTGGGGCTCCTGCCCCCAATGTCCTGGCCACTCGAACTGCCCAGAGGTCTGAGCCTGCACTTCCTGGCTGGGAGCCAGCCTGTCCCCACACCCCCCCAGCTCCCCACTGCTGGTCCTTGTTCCCGGCAGCCTCCTCCTGGCTCCCCACACCAGGGTCCTCCCTACAACGGCTGATGATGACAGTGAGATGCAAGACGCATTTTGCAAGCCACCAAAGGCATCGCATAAACATTTGAACGCAAATATTTGTCAAGAAACGGCATTCAGTACTGCTAATGATGGAATTAGAGCTGACTTGGGAAACAAGGCTAAGCTATCATCACACTGGTTAATGGTGGCAGCCAGGCGTGATGGGAGAGCGCTGGAATCAGAGGGCTGCGAGGCACCATTCACTGGCTGACTTGCTACTAAAAGAAGTCTCAGTTTCCTCATTTGCAAAATGGGCCTAGTAATCAAAATAATGCCCTTCCTACTTACTTCATAAGGTGCTTGTGAGGATCAAAGCTCTACCAGAACTAGTGTAAACAACTGCATTTGCCTGCAAGATGGTGAGCGCCTAATTAACAAAGTAACTTGCTCAAAATAAGTGTCACTAGACTTTAGAATTGTAGTTCCACGATGAGAGAAAATGTTGGTATTCTGTGGCATCTCCTGCCTGACATTCTTATTTATTTGCTTCTTATGACCTGTCTTTCCAGCTAGACCTTGACCTTTGGTACAGCTGGTCAGCTCACAGCCTCCAGACCCGCGGCCTTGAGTGGGCTGTGTCCTTGATAGTGCTCATTAAGTAGTGTTTGATTGGTGAACTCAACTTTCTGGCTCAGAAGGAAGTAGTGCAGGTAATATGGTTACTGTTAGTAGCTATCACTGTTAGTAATTAGAGTCCTACCCATTACTGCTAGTATTCTTAATACTGTTAGTAACTAGTAGTTAATGGGCTTAATGCTGGTGAATGCAAACTTATTTAGCTAGAACTTGCTGCTGGCACAGAAATAAAATATATCTTAGAAAGTGGTCAGGACCTCTTAGAGATGGAAGGTGGGTGGAAAGATGGAGCCTGAACAGGGAAGCAGACTATGAATTTGAGTAGAGAGGTATTTGTTCTAAATGTCTTCTAAAGGGCTGACTCCATTTGTGTCAGCCAGTGTATAGACCTTTGGAAATTGTTTGAGTTAAAAATATTTGAAACTGGGTTGGCTCAGGAGGTAGTGAGTTCTGGTCTAAGAAGAGGCTGGTGCATTCGTGGTGCAAATGTTGTAAGTGGAGGAGTTACTAGAATTATTATGATATTTGATGGGATATAAGAAGACCCTTGGGGCTGCATTTGATCCTGCCTATAAGTTTGAGGAGGCAAATTTGAAATAAATAAATAAATAATAAACAAGATAAAGGGAAAGAACGAGGAAGAGGCACAGGAGGGGATCGAGGAGGAGACCTTTGCCATTTTGGTTCCTTGAGAATCCTTTCCATCCCCAACCGGGTTCTCCTTGTGGGACCTCAGGTACCACCACACTCACCGCCTGACAACCTGCGGTTCATATGCTCCTTCTCAAGTCAAACCTATGTGTCTTTATGAAACATATGGCCTGGGTCAGCCCTCAACTGCCGTCACCCCAGTTCTCGGTCAGCCTTCCCTACATGTATCTCCCCACCTGCCTACCTGTTCTCCTTTCATAGAGGGAAAAACTGTTTACCTCAGGCTGAAGTGACTAACGGGACCTTAGTGTTCACGGCCTCAGCAGACTCATGCCAAGAAGGCGAGGAGCTCTCTGTTATAGACGCGTGCTCATGCCCCTCCAGACTCACATGTTGAAGTCCTGACTCCCAGTGTGGCTCTATCTGGAGATTGTCTCTCAGGAAATAATTAAGGTTAAATGAGATCATAAGTGTGGAGCCCTGATCGGGGACCTCATGAGAAGAGACACCCCAAGACTCACTCACTATAGCTCACTAGCGGGTGCTCTCTCTCCCCTTATATTACAGCAAGAACGCAACCACAGAAAGCAAAAGCAGAGAGACCTCACCAGAAGCCGAATCAGGCCACACCATCATCTTGGGCACCCCAGATTCCAGCAATGTGAGAATACAAATTTCTGACATTTCAGGCCCAGTTTTTGATATTTTGTGATAGCAGCTCAAACAAATTAACACAGGGTCTTCAAGCAACTCAAGGAGGCCGCGTGACTTGTGCCCTTGTCGTGCATCTTACTAGTTGAGGGGCCCTGGACAGGTTACTTTTTTCTCTCTGGGTCTCAGAGTAATCATGTGTAATGTGGAGCTCCAGACCCCTGACTGTGGAAGGGGATCGTGAGGACGAAGTGAGAAGTCACATGCAGGCGTATCTGAGACACGTAAAACTCTAACTTAGAAGAGTGTCAGGCTTAGAGGGATAGATCCTCCTCTTGAGACAAGACCCTCTCATGGTGTGGTCACTTGGAAGAAAAACATGAAACCATAGCACCCCCAGCGTCCCCCACCAAGGCCTCCTCTTCTGGCCATTGAACTTGAAGTTCCCATTTATTTATCAGTTACCATTTGGTAGAAGAGTGCTCACCATACCCAGCGCCAGCTCTGCTAGGTCTTTGACATTCGCATCCAAGAGCTCCTACACGTGCTCTCGTCCGTAGAACTTTGGAATAAGAGCCAAATGCATCAAACAATCTGCTGGAACATTTAAGTCCTCCTGCCCTCTGGAGAATGGCAGACATAGGTAATGATTCCATGTGCAAAACTTCCAAGTAATAATTATGGTCCTAGGGCCATAATTCACTCCCTGAGGCCATTCCCCAAAGGAGGACTGGAGGTACCCCACTGAGGAGCCAGCCTCCTGCCAGTCCCACGAGCATTGGCAGCTTGTTAAATCAAATCAGAGGCAAGGAAAGATTTATAGCTCATCTCAAAACACCCGAACACAATGTCATTCCAGACAAATGGCAGGAGAGGGTACTTGGTGCCAAATTACAGGCCCTGCTTCTGAAGAGCAGCTGCCCTGGGTGTTCGCCCTGAACACTTCTCAGCGTGCTGTCTTTTTAGAGTATGCACATCTGGACTTGCAGCTCAGAGCGAGAACTATACATTTCTCTGGCTGTGGAAATATGGCTCCCTGGGGACCCAGCAGGTTTGGCCAGCACAGACACTTCCCGCATCCTGACCTCAAACAAGCCCACATTCTCCAGGATAACAGAGGGAAAGCTTCCAAGTCTAAAAGCTGCTGTCAACTAAGAATTCAGGCTTCCTTGCTTCATGCTGAGCTGAGGCTCTTAAACATATCACTGCCTGGCCTGGGCTCAGTGGAGAAGGAAGTAGAAAATGTGATTAACATGTAACCATAAAATGTTGCAGTCGTAAAAAAGGAAGGGAAAGAAGCTAGGCGAAAGTAATGGCTGTGTGATGGCCACATCCAGCCACTTCCAAAAGTGCCATCTCACTGAACAGCAGCCATCTTGCTTGCCAAGTGAAAAACCACTTTCAGACGCTTCCAAATTAGTAACATTCTGCCAACAGTCACCTAACTGACTGCATAAAAATCTTGATTAGAGTCGGCTCGCGAGAGTCTCAAACATCTTTGCCTTTGACTTTAAATGATGTGATGCGGGAGCAACAATGGGGGCTGATTCTCCACCGCATTGCCGTGATCCATGAGACAGGTTGCAACTCATTTGTTTCGAAGGTAAGGAAATCAAGCTGCGGAGGAAAAAGGGAGAAAATGTATTAGAGATGTCCTCGTAACAAACATCATCATCCCATTTGTATTTGAAGTGCCTGCTGGAGTAAGAGAGAAAGAACTGTTTCAGGAAAAACAGAGACCTCAGCAGAGAACAACTGGATGAGATGTGGGATCACCCTCTTGCCTTGAGGGGGAACTCGCATGAGGGAAGACATTCACTACATGGCTCTGGATGGCAGGTAGTCTGGGAATTTTATGTTGCAGAAAAGGGAGTCTCATTGTGGTTATGCTGATGAAGGATTGACGTTTACAGCCTGGGTAGGCTGGGATGAATCCTTAAGCTCAACTGTGTGAATCCACATCCACTCTATGAATCCGTGCATCCATCTGTATGAGCAATATGTGATGAGTGTGTAATCCATATGTGCGAATCATGTGTCTGTGCTATGAGATGTATAATGACTCCATAGGCCCATATGTTTGACTCATGAATTTATACTATGGTATATATGAATCCATAAGTCTGAACATGATGAGTTAAGGCCCATTCTGTGCCACTCAGGAGCATCTTGTTTTAGGTCCTGCAAGCTGGAATTGGTCATAGCTCATGGTCCTTTATCAGTTTTGCCTAATTAGAACAAGTAAGGGTGAAATACAACATCTAATTTTGACATCTTCCAGGTAAATGCTGTTTCCAGTGGAACATTATTTCTAGAATGGAAATACCCAAGTGTCTGCTCTGGATTGCAGAAATCCACACATTGAGAAGATGGGAATGACCATAGACATACATTGTTCCAGCATTGAATCCTGATTTTGATGCTATGCTGTAGTTACATAAGCAGTGGGATAACTGAGGCAACATTTCTACTGTCCTTTGAAGTGAAGATCTTAAAATGAAGTTTTGTCCATCTTTATACTATTTTTGATAAGTCAGAACCAGTTTTCAGATGTTTTCCTGGTTTCAAGCGGTCAGAACCAGTTTGAAGATTTTGGAACCAGTTCCATATGGTTTGAACTAGTCAGAGTCAGTTTGAACCTGTCAGAACCAGTTTCAGCCAGTTCCAGCTGGTTTAGATTGGTCGGAACCTGGCTTTATCTTGTCACAACCAGTTTGAGTTAGAACCAGTTTAGGCTGGTTTTTATCTAGTTTGGCCAAGTTTTATCCAGCTTGAAATGGTCAGAACTAGTTTGAGCTGGTTTCTCCCAATGGTAACTGTTTTTTTCCAGTTAGAACTGGTTTGAACTGTTTTTGTTCCAGAACCATTTTGAACCAGTTTTATTCAGTTTGGACCAGTTTTATCCAGTTTGTACTGGTCAGAGCCAATTTGAGTGAGTATTTTCTAGTGAGGATTGGTTTTTTCAAGTCAGTACCAGTTTGAACCAGTTGAACAGGTTTGTTCAAATCAGAACTGATTTTTTCTAGTCATATCCACTTTTAACCTGTTTAATCTTTTTCTGTTTTTCCAGTAAGAAAGTATTTTAAAAATTAAGAATGGGTTTTAGCTGCTTCTGATTGGAATGGGTCAGAACCAGTTTCAGCCAGTTTGAGACAGTCAGAGGCAATGTCAGTTGGTTTTGTTACTGGGCTACAATAGGCAGAAGCAGTTTTGTGCTGCTCCTCTGCAAGTAAGTTGTGGCAGTCACTCTTCAGAGACCTTTTATGTAGCATTGTACTGCCTGAATCATGGAATGGACCAATCGGGTGTGAGCTGTGGGTAATGATTGAGCACTTTTGTATAAACTGCACTTCCTGAATTATGGAACAGACCAATCAGGTGCAGGATTGAAAAATGTACCAATCAGACTGTGGAGGAGGGCACCCTGAAATGAATATAAGCCACAGTCGGAGGGACCTGGAGCACTCATTCAGAGGCATTGATTCTGTGGGATTCATCGGACATTGGAGGAACAGATGGAGAAGAGCACAGAGAAGCAGCAGCCTGGAGGAAGAAGGGGCAGAGAAGCAGCAGTCCTGAGGAAGAGCCCCTGCAGAAGAAGAGGTGAGCCCTGAAGAGGAGAAAAGGGTCCCAGCCCCCGAAGAAAGGAAGGAAGCATCCGGCAACCACCCTCTGTAGAGGGGAGAGAGAGGCTGAAGGACTTTGCAGAGCCTCAGTCCTCTTTGACACTGACTGGAAGGAGCACCAAAGGCCGTGGGCCTCGTGTCTTAGAGCTGTTTATTGTTGGTATAAACCAACAACTCACAAGAGCTATAACACTGGATGTCCCTGACACTGCCTCTGCCGGCCACATAGTGGTCATCACGACTGGCCAGTGCTGCCCAGCACTCCTAGTGACCAGTGACTACCAACACTGATGCTGTCTGGATGAAGAAGCCAGCCTCTTGTGGATACCTAAGCATTCCCCCTTCCCCCCACCCATTCATAAATAAACCCTATTGTTGTTGTCCCTGTAGCCTGAGGTCTCTTGCAATTGTGTGCATGGGTGAAAACCTACAGTATCGGGCACTGTTCTCAGTTAGGCTATAGCCCCTGTTGCTGTAGCCCTTGATTCTGGTTTGTGGCCTTCTGGCTTTTTGGGGCTTTTGGGGGGCTTTCTGGCCTCAGAGTCCCTCTCCACCCCTGTTTCAGTTTCACTTTCAGTGTCAGTTGGTTTGAACAAGTGAGAACTGGTTACAGCCTTTTGAGCTAGATGTCACCAGTGTCAGTGTTTTTGTTTTCAAGTTGTTTTGAATAAGTCAGAACTGGTTTTCAGATGTTTCCTGGTTTCAAGTGGTCAGAACCTGTTTGAACCGTGGAACTGCTTTTATCCAGTTTGAACAAGTCAGAACTGCTCTGACCAACTGAAACCAGTTTTAACTGGATCAAACTGAAAACAGCTAAACCAGTTTTGACTTTCAACTGAAAATGAGAAATTTGAAACCAACTGGCACTGGTTCCAACTAGTTCAAGCCGGCTCCAATGGCTGAAAATGGCTCTGATCCATTTCAAACTGATACTGGTCAAAGCTGGTTTGAAACAGTTCCAGCCAGTTGGAGCTGGTTTCAGCCAGTTTGAAATGGTCACATCCAGTTAGAACCAGTTTCAGCTTTGAAACAGTTGGAACAGGTTTTAGCTGATTTGAGTCATTTGGGGTCAGTTGATTTCAGAATTTTCTATTTCAGTTGAACAAGTCAGAATTGGTTTTAGCTGTTTTTCAGTCTGATCCAGTCAGAACTGGTTTCATTTGGTTGGAATTGGTTGGAACTGTTCAGAACCAGTCTGAGCCATTTTCATCCAGTTGGAACTGGTTTAAACTGGTCAAAATTTCAGCCATTTTAAGCCAATGGAACCAGTTACAACTAGTTGGAACCAGTTTCCGGTTTCAGCCATTTGTATCTGGTTTCAGTCAATTTGAACAGGTTGGAAATGGTTTCAAGTGCTCTGAACCGGTTTCAGCTGGTCCTAAATGATTTTACCCAGATTGAGCCATTGTTAGTTGGTTTCAGTTTCAGTTGGCTTCCCTTTCTCTCATTTGTCTCCCACAAGCAGAGAAAACCTGGAGTCCAGAAACCTAGGACAAAGAAGAGCAGATACTGTCCTGCCTGCACAGGAATCACAAGCAGGTAACCAAAATTCTACCCTTTCCAGGTTTCCGAACATGTGTGGGAACAGACACACACAAAGGAGCGGGGAGTGTGGAACCATTTTGGGGGAATGCATTGGGAAAATCTGTACAGGTCCACCACCCGACACTTAAGGAATAGCATCTCATATCCCTGGGCTTTTGCTGGTGACATGAACTGAAAGAAGCAGACATTTTCAACCTGTGGGCCCCTGCACTGTGCTTCCCACAATACCTCTCACCAGCAGTGCAACCTGAGAGAGTCTGGGAAACTCAGTTTCCCCTGCTGTGAAACAGGATGGGGTTGCAGGGCAGACTATCTGGGTCAGCAACAAGCTTCGAAAATTGTGACACTCGTCTCAAATGTCAGTTAGCGTCACCTTTGTGACATCAGAAGAAGCAGGGGTTGTGGTGAGTGGGACCCCTCGTTATGAACCCCTCATTATCTCATAAGTGATTTGGTTTTGACTCCCATGGCATTCCTTCAAAGCCCTGGGTCACCCTCGCCCCTCCTGTGTGCTTGGAGAAGGGAGGGATGGGCCAGGAGGTGGGTTATGCTACAGATGCCTGGAGTTGCTGTGCAGGAGTTTAAGTTGCCATGAGAGAAAGAATTGGAATACCCACAGGATGAGCTCTGGACAGAACAGATTCAGGAGACCCCGGAAGGGACCACAAAGCCTTCAAAGTGCAAAGAAGAAAAGAATGGCGCACTCCCTGGGACTGCAGAGGTCTATGATTAAAGAAGAAAGGGGAGACTGAATAAGGAGAATTAAAGTTCTGCAGACACAAAGGGGGAAGGAGGAAACAAGCCCAGCTCCCCCACAAGTGTGTCCTTCATCGCCGAGGGGAGGAGGGGCGAGGGTGGCCCAGGGCTTTGAAGGAAGAGCCAGGCGAGTCAAAACCAAATCACTAATGAGATAATGAGGGGTTCAGCAGAGCAATTTCCAGATTTGTCAGAGAATGTGGGCGTCACTAAGATGGGAACACGATTTGGGGATCCCCTCTAAGATGCTACTGACAGAAGGGGAAATGGGGGATTTTAGAAGCAGAAGCCTTGCCCAGGGACAGAGAAGGCCTGGAGGGGAAGAGCCACTTCTGGAGCAGAAATGTTTATTAGAGCGTTGCTCCTGGCAACGCTGCCTTGCCTCTCGGGGAGGAGGAGAGCTGGGGGCGCAGACCTGACCAGACCCACAGCAGCAGGAGGCCTGTACCCCATCCTGTGCACCGCGGGCTCCCCCGCCAGTCTGAGGTCCTGGTTCCTGTCCACACTGTGGTGTATTTTCAAGAATGCTTATTTAACAGCAGACTGGTGTTAGAGCGGTGTTGCTGTGAGCAGGGAGAGTTGGTGGTGTGATTTGAGGCCCATTCCCTGACCCTGTCCCCTAAGGCTGCGGTCTTCTCCCCTGAAGGAGGCAATTGCAATGGGCCCCAGGCCTCGAAGCAAGTCAGGCCTGGCAGCCGATGCCCGCAGCGCTCCTGCTAATGATGGTGTGTCCTGGAAAGGGACCAACTGCCCAGCTCGCCAGCTGAGTCTCCGTTTTTCCACTACGACGTGGGAATGGCATTCCCTGCCCCGGAGGATGCTAGTGCCGGGCAGCAAGGCAGGCAGATGCAGCGTGGGGGCCAGCTGAGAACTGTGCCTGGGGAGGCGCCTCCTTTCTGGTGCATAAAGGGAAACCCGGCACCTGGGTGACAAGTGAACCTTACTTCACGGCTGCCCAGACACCAGCTAACGTCACGGAGACATTGATGTACGCTCAGAAAAATCACTTCATTCCCCTTGGTTCTCTCCTGACTCTTCAAGTCCAGGCATGCCTTAAAAAAACAAAAAAACAGGAAAAATTGGTTCTCCACTTTAAAAGAAATACCAAATGTCAGGCTTTGCCGGGGTGGGTGGGTGGGTGGGTGAGGGGGTGCTCTGCGGCACTGGGTAGGCCTTCTGCCTGGTCGTCGGCCGGTGTTTGTTCCTCTCAGTTCTGGCAGATTCGTTCCAACTTTCAGCCACTCTGCCCTAACTTACTGCTCACCCACTCTTCTGGCTGGGGCCTTCTCTTTCAGAACTCTTCTCAGCACCCTGCTTTTGCAGGCCCAGAAGTTTGGGGGCTCAGGCTGCCCTTTGGAAATCCGCATCCTTCTCCTCCCACCTAGTATGGCACCGCTTACCCTGAGGAGGACACGAAGCTTAACATTCTTGCAACCAGAGACACAGAAGGTATTAGCGATGAGGACCCAGGCAGGGTGCCACAGCAGATACCCCGTCACCAGGTGTGCAGGTCGGCACGCCCTCAGGAGCTGTGTGATTGCCCCTCCCTGAGAGTGTTCCAGGGCAACCCTAATATAAAATGGGCTTGCCTGACTGGGTCCTCACCCGTGCGCTCGAACGGCACTTACAACGCCCCAACTGCAGGCACACACAGCAAAGGTTGATAAAGGGTTTTATTTACAAGAGAAGGGAAATAGTGTAGTGAATAACACAAGGGGAAGAGGGGGATACAGATCCGTAAGTGTCCTACCAGTTCCTTAGAGCTGGAACCCAAGGGCGCGCTGGGAGCTGGTTCCCAAGGAAAAAGGGACCCCCCAGGCCCACATGTCTGCTTTTATGCCGAGCCTGGCTGCTTAACTCCACCCTCAGGTTCCAGTGATCCGCTCTTCAATAATGACCTTATGGGATTTGTAGTTCTTGGATCTTGTAGGTCTGGAATGGGGGTCGAAGTCCATAACCTATTTGTGTGATCCATTCAGGAGGATCTTTCCCTCCTAACTAGAGGACCCCCTCTGCACCCCTCAGACACATTGTTCCTTGACTGTGGAGGTGGGTGGTGGAAAACGAAGAGAATGAAGCCCCATTTGGGGAGATCAAATGAACCCCCAGTCTTTGGAAGCCTTCACTTGTAGCTGAGTTCAAGGACAGAGTCCCTGTGGGCTGAGTCCTTGCTGGCTGAGTTCCCCCATTTCCACCCTGCCACCCCAGAGACATAGACTCTACTTACAAATGTGAGGTGGCACTGGCAGCGGTGAGCTCAGCATTTTCTCCCCTTGCTCTGACACATAGTATTTGGGCTGTGAGATCCCATTAGCTCTCCCTTGACCCTGGGGCTTTACATTTTCCATTGAATTCATTTTAAGCAACATTTATTGGTGCTGTGCAAAGCTCTGGGCTCAGCATAGAAAGAAAACGGTGAATCGGGCTCGAATCAGGCTCCAATCGGGCTCAGGGGAGCTGCAGCGGAGCAGGAACAGGGCTGCAGGGCAGGCTTCAGCACAGGGCAGGACTGGGCTGTGAAGGAGCAGCCCGCTGGGGCAGGGCCATTGTGCAGGGGCAGGAGTGGGCGGTGGGGGTATTGCTGCTACAGAGAAGAGGGGGCGTTGAGGTGGACTTTACAGAAGGGTCTTCAGACGTGAGTGGAAGCATGGAGGAGTGGGGTGGGCAGAGCCGGTGGTGGTGGTAGAGAGTGGGTGGGGTCAGACCCCAAAGGGCATGGGTTACAACTGAATTTGACGGCCACATGTGCAAGGGGCACTGGGGGGCTGCGTTCTCCCAGCTAGCATGGAAATAACTGAGGACGCCTGCACGGTTAGAAAGCATTGTTTGTACTTTCCTCGGGACCTCCATGAGAGCCAGAGCCATTACTGCTGATACAGGGCATGGGGGTGGGGGGGAGCACATAAGAATACTTTTTTTTCCCAGTTACCTATTACCGACATTTTCCAGGCAATAACAATGGACTCAGTTTCCCATCTTCCACTCTGTTCAACTCACAGCCACTCTCCTGTCAGTTATGCCTCCACCTCCTCCCATTCTCCTGGATTATTGTACACTAGTCTCAGCCTCAGGCCGTTCCGTTTTAATTGTGAATATTCAGTTTGTGTCTCTAAAAGAAGAGGACTCTTACCAAAACAATGCAATGACTACAATGCCATTTGTGTCTAAAAATATTTCCTTAACAGCATCAGATATCCAGTCTGGTATTCATGGTGTGGTTAGATGTTGGGGTTCAGTGAATGAGTGGGGTTCTTGGGTTCCCTCTGAGAAAAGTTTTGGCAGCATTTCCCATTCGGGAGCACACAGCAAGACATTTGCATAGATACAAACCGGCAAAGACTGCATTTTTATAGGACAGGTTTATCAGGAAACAGAGGCCTCTGCCTAGACAGACAGGCGATCGTGGGTTCACGTTGGGGGGAGAGGGCCGTTCCTTCGTGGGGTTTTATCTATTTTTATCTACTGTGGGATCTGTCACCTGTGAGGTCCATGAGGACTGGCATTTCATTGTAACGATGGGCAGTCCTCCATGGGACACTGACTTGGGTCTTCAGATCTTCCGTAGCAGGTTTAACGACTCATGAATCGTTTCTCCCCCACCTGTAGGTTTTGGCCTAGTGAAGCTTCAATCCTAAATTTTCTGCTCTAAGATTCCATCATTCACATTGTCCTTTATAAAAAGCAGCTCATTTACTTGATTCATCATCCCATCTAAAGTCCACACATTGTCCATGTATGCTCTTCACTCATAGACTCTCCTTTCATCCTTCTTTTTCCCTGACAATTCTGTTCTGAAGAAACCTGGTCATCTTTGTTCTGCAGTTTCCCACAGTTGGTATTTCGGAGGCTGCATAGCCAGGAGCTGCCCCACACCAGCTTCTCCCTGTGTGTTTCTCCTAAACATCGTCCGTCGGTTTGACTCTTTCATTCTGAGGCTATTGCATGAGGGTCATAGTGTCTGGTTGGCGTCCTTCCTGCCATCACTGTGATGTTTAGCAGGGAAGAGATGTCCAGGGCCTCTCAGAAGACCCTGGAGTGGTGCCTGGGCGCGGTAGCGCAGCTAATTGGGAAGCTCCTGCGCGCGCGCGCGTTCTAAGCCGCCTGCTCCTTCCAGTCTCACAACTCACTTGGTGTAACAGGAGGCCTTTATGTTTACCTTTGCAGGAGGCCCATGGGAGCTACAGGCAGCTCTCTGAAGCCAGAGGCTTGTTTTTGTGACCTGGAGGAACTTGACAGCCACCTCAGGGCCATGAAGCAGCTAAATACAGCAGAACAAATGAGCCACTTTTATGGATATGTTTGCTTTTTCTGTGTCTGCCTGGAGCTCTGCTAGGTGAATTTGATTTCCAGTGTGTTTGCCCCTCCCTAGAAACATAAAACCACAGGGGTTAGGAGGAGGGATGAAAATGACTGGAGAACAGGAACCCCTACCTGTGTGGTTCACTAAGTGTGTTTTAAAGGAGAAAAACAGCAGCTTTTTTTTTTTAATGGCAAATGCTGAAATGGTGAAAAATCCCAGCTTGTAATATCTCATCCTCCCCAAAGGTACAAGAAACTTAATGTTTGAAAATGGTTTTAAATTTCTTTGGGGATAAAAATATTCCTGTTGTTTCTGTGGTCATCAGCTAGTCTCTGACTCTCTTTGAAATTTAAGAGAGAGAGAAAAAGAGGGAGAGAGTGAGGACACATGGGTACACATAAAAGTGTGCAGCAATGTGATTTTTGAATGTGCAGCTAAGCTTATTTTCTGATAGTCTTGAGCCATAAAATTAGAAATTAATTTTAGAAAACATTTTGATTCCAAGATGTAATAAAATCATGTTGGGTGCTGTGAAACAATTTAAAGTGTGCTTTAAAGGAAAATAATACACTTTAAAGGAAAATAATAATAAAAATAGCTATTAAGGAACTCAGCTATTTAAAATAAACTATAAAATGCAAATAAAAATGTACTTAGGTTATATTTTGAATTTTGGCACAGCACCTTAAGTGATTTGCTGTAGCAGCAAGAATGGCAGCTGAACTGAAGAAACTCCATGGGGTCACCCACCACCCTGGCACTTCCCCAAATCCTGCAGCCTGATCTGATGCAGAGGAACATGGCTGGCGCCCAGTGTCTGTTTCTGAGTGTTTTTAGGAAGCTCATTTCAAGAATAACCAGGTGGACATGGCATGGAGATAGCAGAAAAGTGGTGAGGCCCAGCCCCCATGTGCATGTCTAGGTCTTTTGGACAGAACTTGGAGAGAGGGAAAAGGGGATCTTGACGTCCAATGAACCAAGGTTTAGGAATTTGACTACCACTTCCTGACTAGCTGACCTGACATGTCACTTAACATCCCCTTCGGTTATCAGTAGAGGGTATTAAAAAAGCCTTGCACTATAGTCAACAAAACACCTCACTGGAGCCTTGTTGATGGTGGTCATGCCCATGTGAACAGCCATGAGTGAAATACAGAACTTTCTAGAACACTGACATCATCATCCCCTTTTATCTTCATGCCAACAATTTCTCGTAAGTGATCACTATCTCCATTTTACAGTGAGGATTAACAACATTCACATAAATAAGTGGGGGATGTCCAGTAAGTGACAGAATGGGTTTTCCCACTCCAAGTCTTGGGGTGTTACCATCACACAGTCCTAGGAATAATAGACTCTTGTAGTATCAGGTCCTTCTGCTCATCACTAGCTATGGGGAAGCCTCTGGAAGGAAATGTTAGATTGAGATATAGTTGATGTCAGATATTATGCCCAGACTATTACTTTTGTTTGACTTAATAATTTGTGTCAAAACTATATCACACATGAAAAAGTCTGTGCATGAAAACCATACAAATCACAACAGAATGAACACACAAGTGCTAACCAGTCAATTAAAAAAAAACACAATAGAACGGTGCCAATAATTTAGAGACTCTTATAGCCTTCTCCTTCCTCCCAAAGGAAATTCTGATTTTTTTAAAGATTTATTTATGTATGCATACAAGAACTGGGATACAGGACAGAGGTGTGGGGAGTGGAGGATTCACCAAGAGACAGAGTGGGGAGCAGAACAAGCAGATCTACTGAAATATACTGCTGAGGGGAGCAGTGGGCAAGACAGGAGAGGTCTGCTGCATCATGCAGGTCCACTCCATGGCCGGGGATCGAACTTGTGCTGCAGTGGCTGTGGATGCTCCATAGTGCTGTGCTGTGCCACCAGGGATGCCCTGAAATCCCAATTTTTGACAGCTTGTTTGGCTGGTCCAGTAGGGGAGAGCAGCTACTCCCTGATCTTTGACGGAAGAAGAAAGGTCGATCTCTATTCAGAGATGACTGTTTTCTTCAACCAAGCGTGCATCTCTTGGGTGGGAGGGACACTATGGGCAATGAGCAAGGAAGGGGAGTACCGCCCACACAGCCCGGTCAGCTGAGTTAGCCTGGCACTCGATGGGGTGACCGATGTCCCAGCCAGATCGCCCTCACAGCCAGGAAATTTTGATTTTCATGTTGCTCACTCTTCCTTTTCTTCCCATGTATAGTTTTCTAAGTCTATTTGGTTGCCCATATTGGACAGCCTGTTTGCAGTGGGGAGGATTCTAGACCAGAAAAAGTTTGGTTTAGGTGAAAAATTTCTAGGTGAGAAATCCAAGCCAGGAAAATATAATACCTGCCTCCCTGCTCCCATGACCGCCCGAGTCACATGGACTTGGGTGCCATGGCTGTATCTTAAAGCAAATGCCATTAGTCATGGGCCATTAAAGACCAAAGGCATTTAAATATCATCTAGGCTGGAGATGGTAAATGGATGGCAGGGCACTGCCTTCCCTGAGCTCGCACAGACATCAATCTTGGCGTTCTTTCATCCTGACCTGTCCTGATCCCAGGCTAGAAAGTTTGTTGTTGTTAAATTACAGTCATTCCTCATGATCTAATTCAAGCCTTTCTCCTCTGGAAATCCATACACAACTATTTGACTCCTACTCACTTCTCCACTCACTGCTCTGAACTTGCCTTTCTGGCTCTGATTGGCATGACTTCCAGGCAGCCGTCTGTAAGCCACTTGAGGGCAGGCATCTTAACGTGCTCTGCCATCCCATCCTGCATACATAGCGTGTGCCTCTTTAGCATCCACTAATTGGTCAATTGAACAGGCTCAGCCAAGACTTAAGGGAGGTCTCTGTGATTTGAAAGCCAGAGATCACTCACTCCAGACCACACAGCTGGAGAAGGCTCCCATTCACTCAGAGTTCTCCTAAAACCATTTACGAGGATCTGCTGGGCTCTTCCTGAGTGCTCCTGATTTTTCCAGACTATGACCTACGGTTCCTCTCCCTGCTTCTGGCCTGGCCTCACCTCAGCAGCCCGACCTGGTTGCTGCATTGCCTGCCCTGGATTTCCCCCTGCCCTGGGCCTCCTGGTCTGCCCGGAGCAGCTGCCTCACCTAGCTCAGCCTGCATCTCCAGGACTCGACCCCGCGGAGTTATGACCAGCTGGGAAAACGGTGTCAGGCCCTTCCCTGCCCACAGTGTGTTTGTTCTGGAGAATAACTTTAGCATAGTTCCTGAACAGTTTTCCTTCACAATTTCATTTTCATCATGATTTTTAAGCATCTGAGGAGCAAGTGTACAGAATACGAGCTAAGTCAATAAAAGCCTAAATATTAAGTCGAGCACCTTGTCATTTCTAAGAATTCTAGCGTGGGGTAAAGCTGTGGGGACCAGCAGGAGACTGACTTTAAAGTAGTGCAGGCGCGAGGTGTCAGTGACAGTGTTATGTAAACTGCCTGGTGACTGTCTTGTCAGTTGGGCTGCCCGGTCAGCTGAGTCCGCTCCCGGCCACTCACCCCCATGGCAGCACAGCCTTGCTCGCATATGCTGGGGCCCCGGCAGCAGCAGGGCAACCCCAGACGCAAGCACTTTTCAAATCTGTGCCCCCTTTGCTGCTGCCAGCTGGCCAGAGAAGACCACGCGGTCAAGCCCAGAACCAGTGTGGGAGGACACTGCCAGGCTGGGGAGAAGAGGCATGGGAGGGCTGGATGGCACCGCCTGATGACAGGCTCTCTCTGGGCAGACTAGTCCCCAGCAAGGAAAGTTTCTGTGCCCCCCGCCCCCATCTCTCTTCCTCACCTTTAGAGATGAGGAGGAAGAGAGGGGGAGGGGACAATGTGTCCTTGGGGCCCAGGGCCCAGGGAGATCAGGCCAGAGGGCATCTGAAGACCTTGCCCTTCCCAGCATCAGGCCTTGCTCTCTGAGGGCTCGCGGCTATAGAGCACGTTCTTATACTTCAGACACAGGTTTTTAGCAGTTTTGGGAGTGCTCGGCTAAAGATCAAATTCTGGATGGGCCATGGAGCAGCCTAATTCAGATCTAAAACCCCGGCAAGCTACTGAGATTGTTACAGGGCAACTTTAATATAAAATGGGTTTGCCTGACTGGGTCCTCACCTGCGCGCTCGAACGGCACTTATAATGCCCCAACTGCAGGCACACACAACAAAGGTTAATAAAGGGTTTTATTTACAAGGGAAGGAGAAATAGCGTAGTGAATAACACAAGGGGAAGAGGGGGATACAGATCCGTAAATATCCTACTAGTTCCTTGGAACTGGAACTCAATGGTGCGCTGAGAGCTGGCTCCCAAGGAAAAAGCGACCCCCCCAGGCCCACGTGTCTGCTTTTATATTCAGCCTGGCTGCTCAACTCCACCCTCAGGTCCCAGTGATCCGCTTTTCGATAATGACTTTATGGGATTTGTAGTCCTTGGATCTTGTAGGTCTGGAATGGGGGTTGAAGTCCATAACCTATTTGTGTAATCCATTCAGGAGGGTCTTTCCCCCTAACAAGATGGCCCAAGCTCTACGCTCACTCGGGCCGGCTGTCCACAAGGAGACCCAAGGTCTTGTTCTGCAGCGGGTTCCGGCTCAGGGCACAGGAGGGGCCGGTTGGCCAGCCCGCAGAAAGAACTTCTATTCTGGCACGAGGCCTCCTGCCTCACAGGCCCTGGGAGGCCCCCATGGAGCGAGTCAATGGTTAATTATCATCCAAGACCAAAAACAAAAACAAAAACGCTCCTTTCCAGCCTGGAGGGAGGGACACACATGAAAGGCACAGGGAGGCCGCGAGCACAGGCTGCTTGTGGCAGCGGAACAGGCGGGAGAGGAGCCAAAGCAGCCTTGGGTTTTGCTCTCATTTCAAAGCCCGAGCCAGGCTGGATCCTTGAGCGTCCTGTTGACTTCCTGAAGGCTAATTGCAGCCTCCCGAAGCATCCCCCGCGCACAGAGGCTCACACAGCCCCCATGACCCTTCGCTCCACTCGTGGCGTGAAACAGGAGACAGAAGCACAACAGGAAAAGGTTGCCTGGCCCCAAACACGCCACCTGACCGGAGCCAGCTGACGTAGCCGTCGCCGGAATGTCCGACCTGACCTTAACCCACCCGCTGCTGCTGCGACTCAGTGCCCTCTTTATCCCTGTGAAAGGGGCCGGTTGTCTGGCTCGGGGCTGAGGGCGCGCGTGTTTACTCTTCATTGTAGATGGCATTTCTGGGCTCGTCCGCATTCTCTCACCAAGTGTCTAGGACAAAGCTGCCCTCACAGATCAAGGCGGGTCCCGGATCCTGCTCGAGCGTCTGCTTGCTCAGGATAAACAGCGCTCCCTCGGCCCTCTGAATTCCCTCCTTGTTCTCACTTATCTTAGAAGTTATTTTTAATCGATGAGATGGCTCATGATCTGTTGATAAAAGCTCCATTAAAAGCGCCCCTTGTGCAGGTAACTCACTGTGAACTTGTGCTGAGCGAGCCTGGCCCTGGCCGCCACAGCCTGCTCCTGTGCGTGAGAGCAGAGGCTGGGGACTGGAGGCAGAGGGGTAGAGGGGTGGATGGGGGTGGGGGAGGTGGCGAGGTGGAAGGTCAGTGGGGGCGGGGCCCTGTTGACAATGGGAAAGAAAAAGAGGAGAAGCAGAGCACTTGGAGATGGAGATGGGAGATGGAAGTGACCAGAAGGGAGGTGGAGGGGGGCTGGGGCGCAAGGAAGGCAAGGAGGAAGTGGCTCCTGTGTGGGGGACTTGTTAGGTCCTTTAGGTGTCATCACTGCAGTCCTTACAGGCGGCTGATCAAGGGACCGTCACTATCCATACTTTGGGGCGAGGGACTGGAGTTTTCATAAAGGTTAAATAGCTTGGACCAGCTAACTCAGACGGGAGGGGCAGACATGGGGTTCAAACTTGGGAGTTTTTACTTTGATGCTAGGGCTCGTTCCTTTGCACTCGTCTCCTTCCTCTAAGGGGGAGACAGAAGGGCGAAGCCCAGGAGAACAGGAGGGAGAGGGACTGAATGACAGATTCATGAGCAATGTGAACTGGTTGTAGCTAGTCCTGTTGGGAAGGGGTTTTCTGGAGGGGCACCAGGTGTTTTTCGGAATCCTACAGAAAGCAGGAGACAGGCTTTGAAAAGGAGCTAGCGCGTTCTAGAGTCTGGGCAAGAGAAACTCTCTCTTGCTCCCTTGGGGCTTGACCCTGGAGAAATCTGCTGCAGTGATTTCCCTCTCACTCACGCAGTTGTCGAAACCGCAGGAAAGAGACCGAGCACTTGCCCAGGCTCACCCGGGCCTAGCGGAGAGAAGAGCGCCGAGGACACAATGTGGGAGGGACCTCTGACTCTCCAAGTGTTGTTAGCAAGTGAAGGGCAAATGGGTGCTGAGTGCCCAAGCCGCAGCTGCCTCTTCTGGCAGAACTTGCTAGATGTTGGGGACGACGATTGAGGCCACCCCAACCTGGAACAGGCTGGGGCGCAACCCTGCGGCTTGAGTCTTGTTCGTGCTTTTGGGGGCTCCGTCACTGCCACCATCTCCTTCCAGCAGACGGGCTGGCCCTATGTCTTCCAGACCTGGCTACCCTGGGGGAACATTTCTCCTTTCTCTGGAGTTAGTCCCCATCCAAAAATCACCAAGATTAAACTGTAAGTTTGGAGACCAACTAGCAACTTGCAGTGGACTGTAAAGACCACTCCTGGGCGCAGTCTTTGTCATCAGTGATTTGAGTGCGCGTTCTAGCACCATTCACCGCTACGAGACTGAGAAAACGCCCATCTCATTGGGCCTCAGCTTGTTCTGCTAGAACATGGCGGGTGCTGTGCACTCTGCCTGCAGCTCCAAGTTGTTCCAGCAAATGAAATGAGAATATTCAGAAGTTTGTAAGCTGTGAGCCGCACGAATACAAAGAGGGATGACTGTGATTTTCATTATCTTCACTTGAGGCCAGGCTGCTTGGGGTGAGTGGAGGGAGGCAGGAAAAGCACCTGCAAACCCCAGTAGCCACGGAGGTTTATGGCGCAGAGTCCATCATCTGGATTTTCAGATAGCTCCCAACTTCAAGCATTATGAATAAATGGAGTGCCACTCAGTTTCGTCACACACCCCAAGGCCAAACTCTGCCTGAGGGTAGAGTTATAAATTCCACCAGTCATTTTTAAAGCTCCGATTTAAGCTCCATCTCCTTTACTGAGAACCCAACTGCTAAACCCTTCCTGGCAATTAAGCTCCTTGAGGCTGAGCATTAACAGAGCTGGGCTGTCTCCAGCTTCCCTCTTTCCCTTTCACACTTGGCACCGCACCGCCATGGAAGCCGATGAGACGCCCCGCGCCCGTAGCCCGCCTGTCCTTCCTGCAGCTGCGCTCCAAGACGAGCGTTTCAGTCGTCGCTCCCTGATCGTCCCATCTCCCCCACTCCAGGGGACGTGCAATCCTCTCCTCGCTCACACACCCCACTCGAAGCCATCTGCACCCACTCCAGGTTCTGGCCACCTGACATCTTCTCGTTCCAAACCGCCGCGGCCCTCCAGAATGTCACTATCTGTGTTCTTCAGCTGGTGAGCGGGAAACACAAAGACCATCCCTCCCATCTCTTGACTCAGACTGACTCACGAAGCTTCCACGGACCTGGTCCGAAAGCGGTTTCTCCAGATTGTCTGCTCTTAAGCCTATTCTCTGTTACTCACTGACTTCCCGGAGGTGTCTTGAAGTTATGGGTTCTTTTCTTTTCCCGCGGTGCCCCTAGCTCCCAGGGCAGTGCCTGTCCCATCCAGATGCCCAAGAAATGCTCGTGAGGAAAGGAATGTCCACAGGACGAGCCCGGTGCTGCTGTCGGGCCGTAGGCTATCGGGCGTGATCAAAGCAGGGTACCTGAAAGGTTCAGTTCACCTGGTCTGCTCCCTTTGGGAACTGGAATCTCACTCCAGCCACTTGGGGGGACCCTCCAGGGCAGATTTATAATTATAATGATATACAATAAGGTTTTACAGTAGGACTTCTAAAGACAAAAGAATTGTTTGACAGTGCCTGAACCGACATCGTGGAATGAGAATTACAGACAGTTTACTGTAAAGTTAAGCATAATTATATACCCTGACCTACAGATACACGGTGGGATTCCGATATTAATCCAATCACTCCTCACCAGGGATTTGCGAAAATCCTTAGCCAAGTGTGATTAAGGAAGTGTCTGTTCTCACCTGCTCTGGGCTCGCAGTCTGTGCCTTCCGCCCGCTTCCAGCTCCCCAGGCCCCCTCCGGCTGGTCCCAGGAGGCTCAGTTCCTTGTATGGGATTCCGCACAGCAAGGCTTGTGTTAGCATCGCAGAGCCTTCTGTTTGCGGTTCTGCACTGTTCAGATTTCAAACTGAAAAGGTGGAAGTGGAAAGGTTGACAAAGTTTCGCAGACTGTCAGAGTTAGAAGAGACACTGCCCGTTGCTGCGCCCAGGGCGGCACCTGGCTCTCTCCTCCCGTCAGCACCCCGGCAGGCTCTGCCGAAAGAATGTGGAGACCGGGCCTCCCTGGTGACGCAGGGTTAAATCACAGCGCTATGAAGCCTCCACGGCCACTGCAGCTCCAGTTCACTCCCCGGCCAGGGAGGGGACCCACATGGCGCAGCAGACCTCTCCTGCCCCGCCCGCTGCTCCCCTCAGCAGTGTGTTTCGGTTCATCTGCCTGTTCTGCTCCCCACTCTGTCTCTGGAGATTCCACTCACCTCCCACACCACTGACCTCAGCTCTTATATGCATAAAATAAATAAATCTTAAAAAAAAAGAATGTAGAGACCATCTGGTGGTTTGGCCACGGGCACAGGACAGAGAGCGGGACGTGTGCCGGCATCTGCCTCCTTGCAGGCAGGTAGGGGTGTTGTAGGGGTGAAGGGAAGGCAGGACTCGGGTTGAAAATATCACTAGTATTTTAGAACAATGGGGTCCAGTGGCAGGAATACTATTTCTTTTCTTTTCTTTTTTTCAGATTTATTTATACATACAAGTACTGAGGTACAGGCCAGAAATGCGGAGATGAGGGGATCCATCAGAGACAGAGTAGGGAACAGAACAGGTAGATGGACTGAAACACACTGCTGAGGGGAGCAGTGGGCGAGGCCCGAGAGGTCTGCTGCGCCATGTGGGTCAGCTCCCTGGCCGTTGGCAGGGATTGAACTCGTGTTGCACTGGCTGTGTTTTGCTTGATAGTGCATTGCTTAACCCACTGCACCACCAGGGAGGCCCCAGGAATACTGTTTCTTTTATTCAGTTTTAATTAACACTCAAAATCACTTTCAAGCCTAGCAAAGTGAAACACAGGAGCACAGATGCCTGAGAACACAAGTGACGGGGGCAAACCAAGCCTAACTCCAATGTTCGCCAAACAGCCGGAGCACAGGGAGGGGCGGCCCCACGCCCTTCTTCCTTGGATGAGGTACGGCCAACCTGAGGGGTCAGAGGTGTGGGCAGCCTCTGGGCCGTACGCTGATTTCTGCAAACGCAACTTCAGCATCAGGAGGCTGCCATTCCAGGAGAACAAATCTGATTGGATGCTGGGACTCAAAATCCTGGAGGTATTTTAAGATTGTTGTGTAAAGAGGAGATATCGGTGTGATGAGACCTAGACACACACACACACACACACACACACCCGCACGCACGCACCACAGTGAGTGACAAAGCATTGCGCACTCACCGAATAAACAGGTAAGGTTCAAAGAGATAAAGAGATAATTCAAACTGTAAGTGACCTGGCCCTCTGAATCAAAATAGAACATGAATAGCTAATTTTAAAATTCCAAACCCAAAAGGAAAATGTGCGATTACGGGGACTGCTGAAGTAACTGAGGGCTGATACGCCTCAGCAACGGTCGGGCACTCATTGGAGATTATGATCCTCATGAATGGAAGGATTTAGAACAAATGGGGAAATGCTCCCATGACTTCAAGTGAAGCCACCGCTTTGTAAGCACGGGATTATCAAAACTAGGGGAGAAGTGCCTCACTGGAAAAAGCCTTTTTTATTCCTTTTTGAAGAAAAGCGTTCATGTTACATGTGGTCCTGTCATTCCAGTTCTCTCGGTGTTTTCATCTATCAGGGATCAAAATATTGACAGTATTTGTGCTCAAGAGCTGTAACCAGGGGTGACTTTTTCTTAGATTTTCCACATCATTCCTTCTTATTTATTGTAGCAATATTAGAAAAGAGAAACAACAGTAAAGTAAATACATTCCTGATTCTATTCTGGATAGATGACATTTTGATGTTCTCTTTCCGGACATTTGAATATGCAGATAGACGAACACACTTATTATATAACACTGGGCTCGTTCTCTGCCTCCAGTGAGCATCTGTCCCCTTGGGCTTTGCACTGGCAGGCGCCAGCCCTGCCCTGGGGAAGCTCACCCTCCCCTCCCAGACAGGGCAACACTAGTCGGAAAGCCAACCAAGTCTGTGGGTTGCGTCTGTAAGAAGATATTTAAAAAGTAGAGGCAAGATAATGGGCAGCTCTCTCAGCTTCTTCAGAAGCTCCTTCCTCCCCCTTAGTCTGAAGAGTTTTGCTCTTGTCCTAGAAAAAAACTGAGCAGTGAAGGGCAGGACAGCTCATCGAGTCTTTGGCCCTTGCCAAATGATGTGTGCTCAGGAATATGTCAAGAGATCCTGCTGGCAGCGCTGGGTCACGAGCAGCACCCTCAGCGAGAAGGCGGGAGCGTGGCCGGGCTCCCCAGCCATCCCGGTGCCCAGACACACGCACCAGCTTCATGGCGTCCAAGCGGTGCCACCAGGGAGAGGCCCCAAGCTTGCCGACGCTGTGATGGCAGAAATTCAGACGCGGTGTGAGGCCCGGTGCAGGGCTGTGAGAAACGCACAGGTCTGTCCTCACTTTCTGGAACTGCTGCATGTAAACACCTCCGTCTGAGGGACTTGAAACAACAGGAATTAATTCTCTCAGCGTTCTGGACGCTGAAAGCCTGAAATCAGCGTGGGGAGGGCCGTGCTGTCTCCAAAGACGCTAGAGGAGGCATCTTCCTCGCCTTGCCCAGTGCCTTGTAGCGCAGGTGTCTCCAGGCTCCTGCGGAACACAGGCTTCTACCCCGTTTTACCTGGCCGGCTTCCCGCTGGCTACGTCTCCATGGGACATCCAGGTGTGAGTGTGTGTGTGTGTGTCCTTATAAAGACACCAGTCAGACTATCACCTTAATCTGATTCTAGCTACAAAGCCCTATTTCCCAATGAAGTCACGCTAACAGATGCTGGGGTTAGGACGTCAGCGTATGATTTGGGGGGTTGACTGAATCTTCTTTCACTGTTTCAGATGTATTTGGAAGGAGCGACTAGATAGGGCAGACCACATACCAAAAAATCCTACAACTCCTCTGCCTAGCATACCCCATGACAAAATCTTTCCAGGGGTCTCCATGGTAACTATAGCTTTGGAAAAGTCACTTAACTTCTACGGGCCTTGGTTTCCTCCTTTATTAAATGAGCTAAGGCAGTGACTTTTAAGGTGTTGACCTTGACACCCTTGTGGGAACTTAATGTCCTTCTCAGGACTCTGAACTGACCCAAGAATGGAATACCCCGTTCCTATAGCTGACGCACACGGTTTTCACCTATGTTCCTTCCTATGTACAAGCAAAGGCCAGTAACCCACAAAATCTGGTATTTATAAACACTAATTAAAATTAGTGTTTGCAGGGTTTACTAAGGACGCAAATTTGCTACTCCACACTGTACTTTACACAGGCCAGACTCCTCCAGTTTTTGGAAGAATGCTTTTTAGTTAGTTCTTCAGCAGTTGTTTTGAGCTATTGTGTTTTCCAGTGACTGTTATTCAGATTTTTATTTATAAATTACTGTTGATTTGGTGCCCTGTTACCCATTTTTATCTGAACTTTTCAGTTTGTTCTAGAACGGGTATTTGGGGCCTACAAAATTATCCAATATATAAATTCTTTAGATCTAAATGAATTGCAGTGCAGTAAGTAATCACTCAGAAACCTGTAAGACAGCTGGGTTGACATAGAGGACCCCTACACAATGCATTTATATATATATATAGCCAGAATGTAAATTTGCAGTGAAATTAATGAAAGCACATGAAGATGAACAAAGTAACCTATTAAAAAAATAAAAGAAAAAGATCAGTTGTCCAGCCCTGGTGAAAGTGGGGATTGACTGAGAACATTTAAGGTGATGAGCATGAGGTGGTGGGTATGTGGGTGTACCTGTGAGTCAGAACTCGCCAATATGCCCACTTAAAAAGCAGACATCGTATTATATTTACATCACGCCTCTGTAAGACTTATTTTTCCAAAAATAAAACAAACAAAAACAGTCACTCCTATACCCCCTTTTCTAAAGGAGCTGGATGCACAATCCCTTACTTGTATGGCAGACTGGCCAGCCAGCAATATTGCCCAGGCCTGAGGGTTCTTCCAGGATGCAGAACTTGGAGGGCTACACCCAGGAAAATCCTGGGCGACGTGACTTGATCAGTCCCTTCACCGGACAGGACACTACATTGGTGGCCTGCTGGCCTGTGGATTTCTGCTCTTTTAATAACTTTCATCTTACAATCCAGGTTAGTATAATAAAATTGACAGGACTGTTATTGAGGCCCTAGAGCGTTCGTCTATAATATAAAGTCTAGTGAATAGGATCAGTTTCTTCCCTTTTAACATGAACAGGGAGTGGCTGCATGTTCAGCAAGTTCAGTGTGACCTATTCATCTGGCTTCTCTGCAGTTCTCCCTTCCTTCCCCTAAACCCATCCCTCTAATTACCAAACTCAGGAGAGAGAGCCATGGGATGGGCAGGACATGATGTTCCTTGGCACAGCCCAAGGGGGTACGGGCAGGAAAGTTTAGGACTCATGAGCCAGTTGAAGAACTCATGAGCGCCCTCTGCAGGCTCCCTGCAGCCCAAGGTGCAAATCCACCTTGATCTAGCACAAGGGTCTAGCTAAATGTTGGGAGCCACGTGAGGCGTACTGGAGGTCCTTGCTGAGAATGATTTCTGCTCATCTAAGGAATATTTAGCTATAACTTCCTTTGAATAGTGTCCAGCATGGATTCCCTTAAGTGGCTCCACTGTTTGCATGTTTACACCCGAGGTGTCAGAACTTGGGTTTGTGGCAGCTTGCTTTTCAGTCCTCATAGCAATGCCACAGTATGGCCAACCTGCTCTGTGGATCTGGAGCCCACCTGGCCCTGCCTTTTCTCAAACCCTGGGCTCCCTCCCACGTAGCAACTGAGGCCCCCAAGGAGCCCAAGTCAGCGCTCACCCGAACAGAGGTCACTTCAAATTGTGAAACGGCAGAAGTCTTAAAATGCCCAAACAAACAAATATGAGGTTGGCAATTTAAAAATAAAACCAGCGTGTCCTCACGCCAGAATGGAAGCTCGCCGTGTGGCCGCCCTCAGAACTCACTGCTCCCAGTTCACCCCAAAGCCGGGACTGTCCCTCCCCCATTGCTGGGGCTGCGTATGGGTCTCTGCTGGCTCAGAACCCCAAAAAGACCTTGTGGTCACCATATAAAGCTTTCCCTCATTACCACACATTCACCATTTTCTTCCCCCAACTGGAAATGTCTTTTCATACACGTTTTTCCTCTATAGTTCAGAGGACTTGCCCTCAGGAGGAGATGGGCACCTTGACGTGACCTGATTCCTACCCAGCCTAAGGGTTTTCTGTGCCCTGCAGGGGACACTCAGAATTCCAGACTGGGTTAGTGGTTGGACTGCTCTTTATTTAACTGCTAATCCCACTTATGTAGAATTAATTTACTCTACTATTATAATTCCCTTTGCTTCCTGCCCTGACGTCTCCTATAATTTACACCTGACTGCTCCATTTTGCTCCTGCTTCCTGGGCTGGGGGGCTGGAGCTCAGTCTGGGGGTGACTCACTCTAGTAGGTGGTTTATACAGGAGAGAGGTTTCCTTGTTACAGACGAGGAAGACTACCACGAAAGCTGTGCTGGTGGGGGCTTTCCCTCCTAACTGGCTCCCCCTCGGACCACCACCTTCCAAGGCAGTTTGTTTGTTATTACTGAACTTTCACCCAACTCCAAATATGGGCTGCCTCCGTCTACACAACATGCTGATGGGTCTTTGAGTTGAAACCCAGGCCCTGGGTTCTTCCCTGTCTCCATCCTGGGTGAAAAGCAAGCCGCTTGCCAGGCCCATGGCCAGAAGTGGGGGGACATCTAGGCTGCAGGCTGTGACTGACAAGGTTTCACAGACCTCTTCCACGGAAAGGGGGTTGCAACAGAAGCTCCCCAAACCCAGCTCCTGTGGGCAGGCCTCTCGCTTTCCATGCGTAGGGCTGAGCCAGGGGCCATGCCACCCAGGCCCCTGGCTCAGGGCCCTTTGCAGAGACCAGAAGGCGGCACACTGGTTTCCAGCTGACACCCCCACACTGGGCTCCCAGGCGAGGCAGACAGTGGGGTGTGTCAGTCTAGGAAGTCCTAACTCACTTCCGTCTCTGAACAGCTCATCTGGTGTCGTGGGAGAGATCCTGGGTGGGTGTGGAGAGGGCAGCCCAGAAGCCCACCCCGGGTGATCTCTGCCCATTCTGTGAATATGACCACTAGATCAAGTTAGCATATTCTCAGGTTGGGCACCCTCCACATGTGAGGAATCCCCGGCAGCTCTGCAGACTCCAGTTGCTGCAGAGCTGCGCCTGCCTTCGGCCAGGCACTCGGATCCTCAGTCACTTGCCACTTCTGTCCTGCCTAGCTCCCCGTCATTGCTCATCACACATCATCCTGCCTGCTGTGTGGGCCTCAGCTCCCTGCCTGTGTGTCTCCCTGCCTTTGCCACACGCCACCCTGGAGGAACTAGGCTGTGTCCTCATCCTCATCCAAGTCTAGAGGGACCTCACTCAAGTTCCCTGAGTTGGAGGAAATATTTCCTGACCCTCCCTGCTCACAGGCAGCTCATTTCGCCATCGATTCCACTAGTGTGCTCTGTGCACCTTGGGGCGCTGGAGTCTGTGATAGCCCTTACGTGCGAGGTCCATGTCCCCCCACGGGGCCATAGCTGTGTTGCAACGAAGGACCAGTGTCTCCCATTCCTGAATAGCTCACACATCAGCCAGCCAAGAGTCAGTGGACTCCCAGTGGTACGCCCAGCTGTCTCTAGAGGACGCGTCTTCTTGACAACAGGCCAGGAAGACTCGCTTCCCATCTTAACGGTGTCTGCTCCCAGCGCTGAGCCTGGAGCAGCTCAGTCAGCCTCGCTGGGCTTGCTTCCCTTCTGTGAAACCAGACAACCCGCAGAGTTGGCGCCTGGATTTGCTGTGGCTGTAAGTCAAGGAGTGCCCCTGACATGCTCTCTTGGTGCAGCGCCTTCTACAGAAGCAGGGTTCAATAAACAGCTGCCATTCCCTTGGGACCTGGGAGCCAGCTTCCCTCAGCAAGACTCAGCAGATAACAAATTAATGGAGAGAGTGGTTCAAAGGGAGACATCCTAGGGAGAAGGTTGAAGCGAGTTTTGCAAATCCAATGAGGAGAGAAAACAGAGGTGGACCCAACCCTACTTTTCCCGACTTTTTCACAGCCTACCAGTGGTGTGTAGCTGATTCTTCAGCTATGGCATTGCTTTCCCCAGCATCGCTTTTCCCAGAATCGGTTGGAGCGTGCACGACACTGCAAACCTGTGCTTGTCAACTGACCTTGATCGGAACGAACAGCCCCGAGGAAGGTGGCTCCAATTACAGTCATGGGTTGGAGGAGCTCCTACAAGGCAGATTGATTTATTGGACTAGTAATACAGCTCAACAGCCCACACGCGGGCCTGCCTTTGGCGCCCTGCCCACCACCTTCCTTCTCTCTGACCCTGATATATTGATCTGTGTGTGTGAGCTGTGGAGTTTAGTGTCGTTTATTGTAGAGGCTGTGCGTGTGTTTGTGTATGTGCATGCTCGCACGTGTGTGCTGCTGTCTCAGGATGGCATCTCCCAGGATCTCCTACTTTGGGGGTCCTCTCTTTGAGGGACCTACAAACTTTAAAAAATATTCATTTATTTATTTATGCATACAAAAACTGGGGTACAGTTCAGAGGTGTGGGGAGTGAGAGGATTCACCAGAGACAGAGAGGGGAGCAGAACAGGCAGATCTACTGAAATACACTGCTGTGGGGAGCGGAGGAGGAGACAGGAGAGGTCTGCTGTGCCATGGGGGTCAGCTCTCTGGCTGGGATCGAACTCATGTGTGGTGGCTGCAGGGGCCTCAAAGTGCAGTGCTTAACCCTGTGAGCCACCAGGGAGGTCCCAGAAACCTGCAAACTTTATAGGAAATCTTGTTCCATTTCTTTCTGTGGAGGCTTTCTTTTTGTTCTTCTGCTCCAGGCAGGCCCAGAATGTTCCAGAGTGCCTCTCACCCTGTCTGACCCCTCTACTTCCAAGTGTCATTTTGTAGGAAGGAAGAAAACTGGCCTCTGCCGTGTGTCGTATGCCAGGGAATATCATCAGCAGCACTATGCCTGACCATCTGGGAACTTGAGAGAGTTAAGAAGCTTCCCTAGAGTTAAAAGCCTGAAGGGCCAGGATCCAGACCCATCCCGGTGTGCCTGACTGATGTGTCAGTGATGGCTGGCTCCAGGTTCAGCCTGGGGCATGGTGCTGACCAGCCACCATGACCCACACCCGGATGGCAGGGTCATTTCAAGTGGGAATATTTTAAAATCTAGGAGCACTGCTCAGTTCATATCAGCTATGTGCTTCCTGCTCAGCGCATGCATGAATATTTGGATTCTGTCTATTATTTATTGCTGATGACAAATTACCACCAACTTAACAGCTTCAAACAACACACGCTTATTATGTCATAGTTTCCATAGGTCAGGAGCCAGGTAGGGCAAGGTAAATCCTCTGCCTGGGGCCTGGTGAGGCTGGTCAAGGTGCTGGCCCAGGCAGACTCTCACCTGCAGATACGGTGGGGCGTGGCCCACCTCCCTGCTCACGAGGCTGTTGGTGGCACTCAGTTCCTTGGGGTGTAGGGGGTTTTCTGAGGACTTGGGGGTTTTCTGCCCATTGGCTGGAGGCTGCATTCAGGCCTTAGAGGCTGCCACTTGGGGAAACTCACCCGCTTCGCCACTAGCCAGAAAGAGACAGATTCCTGCAAGCAGGACACTGTCATCTCCTGTGACACAACCACATGCCTCCCGTCGCCTTTGTCATGTTCTACTGCTTAGCAGCAAATCAGAGATCCTGCCGCACTCAAGGGGACCACAAGGGCACAGGCACCAGGATCACAGGTGGGGCACGTGGGCACCTGTCCGCCATGTCCCTCTTTTCCTTTCCCCCTTTCTCCTCCCTTCTTACCCTTCTCCTTCATCTCCCCATCCTAGTCTAGACCCAGACCTGGGGCGTTGCCAGTATGTAGTTTTATAATAATGATGTAATCAGTATTTCATGCATGTGATATAGCATGTATATGAAAGGGAGAGTTCTCATTACCTCTTTCCACACACACGCAAAAAAAATTGGGATCCCACTGTCTTATATTTTAATTAGCATTTTTTCTAAGCGAGTAAAAATAATCTAAGAAATGTGATGTTTTAAAATTGCTGTTTGATATTCCATCACATGAGTTCCATGATAAATTTAACTAATTACTGTGGGACATTTAAGCTGCCTTCATATTTTGCCATTGCAAATAACACTGCATGAATATCCTGGCACCTACACCCTTGGGGAAAGCTCTGATATTTTCCTTAGGCTCAGTGATAATGTTGAACACCCTACCAAGACACACGGACGCTGGCTTGTAGGTCCCACTATCCGTACAAATTTAAGCTGCCAGGGTGTAGGAGAGCCTCTCCTGCCCGCACCCGTAATTTCTCTCCATTTTATAGGTAAAACATGACCGTTGGCTTTAATTATATGCAAATGAACCTGGTGAGATGAACTACCTTTTTTTCAGGGTTTGCTGTCCCTTTGCCTTTCCTCTTCTTTTGTGTTTTGTGCCCTTCTTGTCCCACGTTCTCCCCGCCCCCCACCGAGGCCCTCCTTCGCGGGTCGTGGGGCCCGCCCCCGCTTCTCGGTCTTTACATGGGCCGATGTTGACGTCCCACAGAACTCAGTGGTGGTCAAGCACTTTGCAAACAGAGCACGTGTCACCGAAACGCAAACTCTCACGGCCCTTGGGGGCTTGTCCAGACACATCTGTCATTCCTCCAACTAGGACATCAGACTCCCCCGGGAGCTGTAAACCTCACATCTCTCCCTGATTCGAAGTCGCCAGCGGCAGTCAGGGCCTGTGGGGCTGGGCCCACGAAATAATGACAGCCAGGTGAGTGCATGTGCACGCTGAGCAGGATGCAACTGTGCCTCAGAGGAAGTGTTTCCCACTGCTCTGGGGAAATGCGCAACTGTAAATCAGGTGGCGACATGGGGCTGGCTTGTTTATCCTTGTGTTCCGCATGCTGCACTCAGCAAGGGACCATTGACCCACACATGGCCAGTGTGCTGGGTCTTCGCTTTGGGAGCGCTCACCCCCAACCTCCACTAGCCAAAGACACATGCAGGTGTGCTTGTAGGAAGAGGCACCCCATAGGGCCGAGCCCTGCCGATGGTGGGTCTTGGTCTGGACCAAACGTTATCTTCCAGAAACTTGAGACAGAGGCAGGAAATCAAAACAGTGGGAAATTCTTCTCGGTGCTAAGGCTGTTCTCATGCCTCTCACTGGCGTCCTGGAGTCCCTCTTCCTTTCCAGGAAGGTTTTCCCGAGCAGCAGCTGTACCTGGGAGGCAGATGGGGAGTTGCTCAACTGGAGGAGATGGGATGAAAGGCTAGCTTTGGGGGTTTCCACTGGTGCTAATTGGCAATCAGGACCAAGGCTCTCCTCCAAGTCCCGTGATAAGTTATACGTGGTACAGTCTTACAAGAGAGTATGAAGCGGCTATTAAAAATCATGTTTTCAAAGGAACTTCCTGACACCAAAAAATGCTCATGACATGAAGGAAAATGAAAGAAGGATGTAAAACCACACACACAATTTAGAACATGATCCCAATTGTGTAAGAGACCAGTCAGAGATATTGTAAAATGGTAGCCAGATGACCTCTGTAGGTAAGATTATAGTCGAGTTGTATATTGTCTCTTGTTGTATTTTAAAAGTTCCCTACATTAAGTTTGTGACTTCTGTTTACTCAAAAAAACCCTAATCATTGGTTTTTTTGGTTTTTGGAAAGACCAACTCTGCTGTGATCTGCCCCAGGCCTCTGGAGATGTAGAAAGTTCCAGTTTTTATTCAGTTCTGTGTGTTTTCCAGGCCAAGGTACATGGAACCCAGACACCTCTTCCCAAAACATTAGCTGGCACCTCTAGGTTACAAAGATGTTGAAAAGACTGACTTACGCAGAGTGCAGAAAACGACAGCAGCGCCTTCATCAGCAGTGTTAGCAGCAAGACTACAACCCCCCCACTCTCCCCGTCTGCCTTCTGTGCTTGTTGGGTGCCAGAGCCCGGGCTGAAGTATGACCTATTGTCTTCTCCCTCTCTAAAACAACTCCTTACAGCTGAGCAATCAAGTTTAGCATGAGTAAGTAATGAGGTGAATGTAGCCTCATCTGTCTGCCTTTGCCCTGGGGAAGGGAGGGAGGAGATGCTCCCAGGAAGATTTCCTCCACCGCTCTTGGGGCTGCTCTGGACCTTAACCTTGGCTGCAGAAACTGGAGATGCTAGCTGGGAGACTGCATTAGCTTGTGGGTATTTGTGTGTATCTTTCTGACAAAGTGATAACCCCGCTCACTTGAGAATTACCTTGGTTTACATCAAAAGGTTTCAGTGATCTAACCATGACCCCTGTGGGTGACATTGTGGGTGTCTGGGGGGATCAGCTTCCTTTGCCAGGAATGTGACCATAGACGGGACCTCACCCGCTGGTGGCTGGGGAAGGGAGGCTTGCGTCAGACCCTTCTGTCGGTGTGATGGACTGCTCAGTCAATGTACGAAGACTGAGCATCCCAGACAAGTTTATCCCCTGTTATTCAGGGGCATATGTAGACACACAATTATTGCACGTTACCTCTTCAACCAATACCTTGAAAAAATACCAACTATGTACATTAAACATTGTTTTTAATTAAACAAAACCAGTTCATGAAGTCGTGGGTGCAAGTCTGACGAGTATAAACGTCACCTGTATTTAGTGTAACACGGAGCTGGAGTGGCGAAGGCCTCTTGGCCTCTTTGCCACATCCCGAGAAGCTGCCCAGGGGAGACTTCGCAGCTCAAGGCGGGTTCTTCTTCCTGGGACAGCTGGTTCAGGGTCACATGCTCTTGAGGTCCCTGAAGGCCACATGGGCTGCATTGCGTCCAGCCGCTCCCATGACACCTCCTCCTGGAAGGGAATCACTCTGGACTGGAGCTCGGCTCAAGCCCCGCTCCCTGGCCCTTCTGCACCTGGCCAGGGAGCGGCAGGGCCAGGCCTGGGCAAGAACCAGCGGCTAAACAGACTGGGGATGACTGAAGGGTGGTGCCAGGATCGGGGTCTGGGGTCCCCTCCACACTGCCTGCAGCAGGGCTCTGGGGAGGGGCCCAGGGGCCCCGTTCCAGGAAGCACCCCCTCCGGGTCTGAGGGCCACGTGCAAGACTGTCCACTCGCAAGACTGAAGTATGGGGCCGAGGGTGTGAGCGGGAAGATGTGCGAGTAGACGCTCTCAGGGAGGAAAAGGCCCACAGAGCCTGACGTGTGGCTGCGAAGCGGGAGCCTGGTGGGGTACGCTGGGCTTGGGATGGGAACAGGGAAGATAAAGAACTGAGAAATTGTACCGATCCTTACAGATCTAAAAGACAGACGGGCGGGGGGTTTAGGAACGTGGGTTTCTCACCACCTAAAAGGGGAGTTTGAAGAGTGGGCACAGGTGCTCGGGCTGCAAGAGGTGAGGTGGGCGCTAAGGCTGTGGCCAGCCTGGGAGAGGCCCAGGCCATGCTGTGCACTGAGCACTCCAGGAAGGGGCAAGCTTGCTCTCCCGGGAGCTCCACGGCCCCTGCCCACCTCCTCACGGCTCGCCCTCGTCCTCTGTCCCTGCAAGCCTCCAGCCTCCAGCCCGCACAGCGGGGGACCCAGGGCCACTCACCAGGATGGGCCCCGCTTCCACAGAGATACAGGCCGCGGAGAGGGCAGCGGTAGCTGGAGTGCAGGGGCACGGGGCGGGCGAAGTAGAGCTGGCTCAGGGCCATGGCTCCGTGGAATATGTTCTGCGGAGACAGAACCGCAGCCGTTAAGTGGGAGTATCGTGGTCTCGTTACCTTCCTGGTTTTCTCCCCACCCCTCTTCGCCAAGGAAGGGTCTTCCCTTCCAGTGTGTTTTCTTGGGTTGTTAAGATGCAGAAAAGGGAGGAGAAGAGCGTGAGTAGGCACTTGTCCCAGAGCCGGGGGGATTTCCCAGAGGCGTTTATTAGGCAGAAAGAAGGGTCAAGGAGCACCTCAGTATGTGAACAAACCAAATGGGAGAGAGGGCAGACGTTAGAGGTTTTGCAAGAGACCAAGAAGCCCCCTTGCTCTGAAAATAGAAGAAATTGATTTTTTTGTAGCTGGTACGTGTTTCTGCTGGAACATGTCTCTTTGGTCCAAGCTCCTGCAGAATCACAGAGATGGCAGACCAGGGAGATTGGGCCGGGCTGGGTTCGGCTGCACTGGAGGAGGATGGGACAAGGGGAAGATCATCACTGTGAGGTCTGAACAGGATGCTGGCCATCGCCAGGGGATGTCCTTCTGTCTGTCCCCTTCTGTGGGTTGCAAACTGAGCTCATCCTCTTCCTCAAGTCTGCTCCCCTCTCTGCATTCCTCTGCACAGCCCCAGGGGATGACACTTCCCCTCCTCGGCTCCCAGTGGGATCCTCCACATTCCAGAGCCTGAGGCCTGCACGCACACGGTGGAGCAGACTCCTCCATCCTGTCTGCCCCTGCCACCCACACCCAGTGCCCCACACCCAGCGCCTCGCCCTGCCGGCCACCTGGCTTGCTTTTCTCTGTATCTGGACCAGTGGTACGCAATAAAAATATAACGCGAGCCACATATGTTACTTCAGGTTTTCTAGTAGCCACACTGAAAATTAAAGAGAAGCTGGTGAAATCAATGTCAGAAATAAATAATTGCCCAGTTTTCTGATATATGATTGACATACGACATTGTATGAGTTTCTGGGTGCAGCACCTGGACCACTGCACAGATGTGTATGTTATGAAATGACCACATCCATCGCCTCGAGTAGATAATCTTTTTCTTGTGATAAGAGCTTTTAAGATCAATCTCTTAACAACGTTCAAAGATGCGATGTGTTGTTGCCACGTGTAGTAACATATTAACCCAACAGATGAAAGAAATACCTTTGGAGCATGAGTTAACATAAAAAATACCGGTGAGACATTTCACTCCCTCTTTCCGTCCTGTGTCTGTGCGGCCTGGTGTGCATCTTACACTCGAGCCCATCCCATCCCGGCTGGCCACGCAGCGGCCTCGCAGCTACGACACAGGCCTTGGCTGCTGTTGGGGCCGGGCCACCCAGCTGGCACCCGTCCTCCGGCCTCAGTGAGTTCCTCACACACCCAGGTCTGACCACTGCCTTTAGCAGGCCACGCCCTGGCAGAGTCCGAGGGCAGCAGCTGAGCTGGACGCCCCTGCAGCCGGCCTATCCTGGTGGGCTCAGCGGGCGCCATCTTTCCTGTTTGTAACTCCCAGGCCCCGGGCCTGACCACCTCCCTGCCCACTCTCCACGCGGCCCCTCCCCCGACCTCCCTCCCAGTGAAGGCTGGATGTGGGGGGACAAGAAAAGTCAAGAGGAGACCCAGGGGGTGAGGACACAGGGGGGACATGTAATGAGGGTCGATACTCACCCCACCAGGGAGCCCAAAGATTCTCTCCAGATCGGGTGGTGTGAGGATGTCTCTGCCCACCACAGAGGCCTTGAAGCCGGGGGCGTAGGCCTCGACGCAGTCAAACACTGGGTGCCGGACAGCAGGGTACAGGGATGGTGTCAGGAGAAAGAAGAGGCACCGCGGCCATTTGTTAAATTTATTTATTAAAATTTACTAAATTTTCATTTATTAAAATTCATTAAACTCTATACCCTTAAACTGGTTTATTTTATCATATGTAAATTACATCTTAATGAGCAAAAATCAAAACCGTGCACAAGCAAGTAAATAAGTCAGTACAAAGAGTGGGGGGGGCAGGCTCCTCCCCCCACTCTTTGCCACCTGCTACTTAAGCACAGAGTTCCTGGTCTCTCCTAAGCAGGCAAAGCTTTGTTCACCTCATTGCTTTGCCAAGCTGTTCTCTAAAGAACAGCTTGGAATGCCCTTTGCTGCCTGGTCAACTCTTACTCATCCTCTGCAACCCAGCTCACATTGCCCCTTCCTTCTGCAAGCTCTCCTTGTCTCTCTGGCTCATGCCTTTCTCCTCGGGGCCACACAATATGTTACACTGTAAGACTGGACTCCTTAGTGCTCTCTCCCGTTGGACCCTCAGGGCAGGAACTGTGGTTTTTACTCGTAGCCTACTGCCTGACCTTGCAGGATTTGCTGCGTGGCCCTGGGTCTCCTTGTGTGCCCCTCATCCCTGGGCCAGGACCTGCGGGTGTTGATTCTGAGCGGGACGGTCAGCAGGAGAGGGGGCCAGTCGGGCCACGGGGCCAGCCCGTTACTCTGGAGCCCGGACAGTCTCTCTTTCTCTTTACCTTTGTCTGCATACGCATTTCTCTCCTGCTCATCCCAGCTCTTGCCCCCAGCCAGCGAGTAGGGAGTGTACTGAGTGAAGAGGGAGATGACATGGCAGCCGGGTGGAGCCAGGGTGGGGTCCAGCGCAGAAGGGATGCAGAGCTCAATCATGGGCCTGAGACACGGGGGAGGGACGAGAGGGTCAGGGCGGAAGAGCAGCCGTTGCCTGAAAGGAGGGGGCTGGGAGCCTCTCTGGGATGACTGGGGACAGAAGGGAGGCCTGGGGTGAGATGACATGGAGGCCGGGCGGCAGGCCCCTGAAGAGCCGTGGTGGTCGCTCCCCTGCCGGGGCTTTAAGCCAGGTCTAAGGCAGCAGGTGCTCAGAGAGCTGCATTTCAGCCAAATTCCCCGTCCCGTCCTGAGCAGGTCAAGCCAAACAGAGCAGCTGGAGTGCCTGACACCAACAGAGTAACATGCTATTTGCTGCCCCACCCCCACAACACCTGTTCTGCATGCGACACGTATCCCCGCTGCTGTCCAGATCTGGCCATCCTTCAAAGCCACATCCGAGCCCCTTCTCCCCACATCCCTCACTTAGAACTCTTCCTCTGAACTTAGGTGCCCACAGGCATCTCAGTCGTAATTTGTTCAAACCCAAACTGATGCCTGGCTTCCCCCAACACCTGCTCCTCCCTGTACACGCTCTCCTCTCGTCAGGGAAGGAAACACCATCTTCCTGAGGCTCCTTTTTTGTTGTTCATACCCCATTTCTAGTCCAGCAGCACACCTTGCCGGTTTTATCTTCAAATACCCAACACCCAGGCTCCTTATGACTCTCCAGCCCGGTGCAAGCCACGATCCTCCTTCCCTGGATTTGCAATGGTAACCAGTGACAAGGGTGCCCTAACGTCTCCACATAGTGGCCAGAGAGGTCCTTCTAGAGCCTAAGTCAGGCTCTGCGAGCACCTTCATGAAGTAAGATCATACGTGGTCAGCAAGGCCCAGTCACCTAGCAACTCTTGGACCCCCTGCCCCTTCCACTCTCTCCAGGTTCTCACTCACCAAGTCACTCTGGCTTCCCCCAGCCTGCAAACATGACAGCACACACCTGCCTCAGGGCCTTTGCACCTGACTCCCTAGCTGAATGTTCTTCCTCAGATAGCCACAAGACCTGTATTCTTGCTTCCTCAGTCTCTCTCAAATGTCATGTTATCAGAGATGACTTCCTGCCCTCCTTCAGAGGACGAGCAAACCCTCCCTAACCTGTTTCTGCCCACACCATTGTCATCTTGTTGACCGTCTAGTCTCCCACCAGAGAAGGTCACAGTGGGGCAGAAGCTGTGTTGACTCAGCTTGCTGCTTAGTGGCCAGATCTTTGACTTAAGTGCCATGAGTAGGGGCCCCAAATATTTATGAATGAATAGGAGGGGTCTGGCCCTCCCGGGCTCTTGGGCACACTGGCTTCCCTCCAGGCTGTACATAGTCACGTACTATCCAAAGATAAACTTTGTATCCTGTATCATGCCTCTGCCAGCCCCCAACTCCCGCAAACTTTATCTAAAACAGCGCCTGGCACAGAATAGATTCTCAGCAAGTTCTAGTGGGTGGCCGCCGGCTCGGGAAGATGCTGCTTCTGCGGGGTCCTGCCTGCCCCAGGAGATGGAGTTGCAGCTGCTCAGGTGGGAAATGCCTGTAGACGTATCGAATGAATGTGGTTTATCCGCGATGAGTCAGAACATGGGGAGATGGACGGGGTGGAGCGGGTGGAGCGGGCTGGGGAAACTCCGTGAGTAGAGCACCGCAATGGTTGCTAAATCACAGAAGCTTCTCTCTCTCCTAGAAAGCATTTTCTCCAGTTCTTACCAAACGCCAGTGCTGTTTTCTCGCTGCCGTCCTTTGCCTCTCTGCTGACCTGGCCAAACATGTCCTACTTTCCTCCCTTACTTGGCTTTCAGGGTTCAGGTCCTACCCTTCGAATATGCCTGTGGGTGTGGAAGGCCCTAGCCACTGTGAATGTTTAATGCCAGGAGGAGGAGGCGATCCTGGGGTACCTGCAAGTCCCCTGCCCCTGGCCCTCATGCAGCACACCCAGGGCACATGGAGCCGCCCACCTGCGGGAAGGAAGGCCGGCCCCGGCGTCCTCAAAGGCCTGGTGGAGAAGGAGGGTGTCCTCGCAGTTCAGGTGGATGGAGCACTGGTGATGGGGCAGCGGCTGGCCGCTGGGAGCATTGGGGACCGCCAGGAAGTTGGGCAGGCGGTCAACAGCCACTGAGGGGACAAACAGGAGGGTCAGGGCCCGAAGGCCTGGGTCCGCAGCACCTCGGGACCCCCCTTTCACATCCATCTCCCTGCTTGTCCGAGTGGTGGACTGGGAAGAAAAAGTGAAAAATTGTTTCACCTTCAAGTTGGGGGCAGGCTGGTGGTCGGAAAACAGATGACGACAGAGTTCTCCAGACCATTCCATCCTCAGAGAGTGTCATAAGAGACAGCTCTGACTCTGGGGTGCCTCTTACCGTTGATTTTGGTAACAGGGGACGAGGTGTCCAGTTGGGAGATTCTCTCCATGAACTCCTCAGGAAGCCACTCCTAGAAAAAGTTTCCAGAAAAGGCCTGGCTATCCCCAGGCCTCCAAGGGGCTGCTTTTTCCTTAGACTGGCGCCTCAACCACTATCTCTGGAAATCCCCTCTGTCTTTCAGAGCTCAGCCAAACCACCTCCTCTGGGCAGCCTCCGGGAGCCCCCTGCTCGGTGCTAACCACTCCTTCCTCTGAGCCCTAGAGGGGTCCAGATGGTAAGCAGCCCAAGCAGCTCCTGCTTTTGGTGTGTTCAGCCGTCTGCAGGCTTCTTTTTCTTTCTGATCTGTGAGCTCTTTGAGGTCTTGATTCGCTCCCAGCTGCCTTAACAAGATGATTTTGAACTGATGTTTGTTGAGTTTTTCATCTCCTCTGGGGGCAGGGAAGGCATGATCAATTGCAAACATTGCCCAGGTCCTTCCCCCTCTGCCCAGCCCCCATGCATGCCCCTCTGTAACATCCTTACTCTGGCTCTGGGTTTGGCCAAAGTAGGCAAGTAGGATGCAAACAGAAGCATGAAAGCATGACTGAGTTTGCTCACTTTTGCCTTCAGCCAGATGCTGAGAACATGCCTGGAGGATCGTGCTGGAGGACAGAAGACCACGGAGCAGAAATGAGTCGCCCTGGGCATGTGGGTGGAGCCATCCTGAACTGGCTCTGAACTAGCTTAGTCAGCCAGGCAGGGCCCACTCGTGACCTGCAGCTGATGGAAGATGCACGAGTGAGCCCAGAGAAGCTGAACGCAGCCGCCGTCAGCCAAAGACTCCAGCTCGTGGTGTTAAACCAGCGGTCTGAGTGACTCGGAGGTTGTGCGGGGGCTGGCCATGCAGCCTCCGTGCGGCAACAGGTAACTGGCCAGTGGCCCAGCAGACTAGCAGGACAGCGTGGGAATGACTCTGCATCGATAGTCGGACCTGGCTTCTAGTTCTGGCTCTTCCCACGGCCAGCTCATGGCCTGGGCCACCTCACTTCCCGGGACCTCGCTTCTCCCCCGGAGTTGTCTTCCCTGTTTGCTACTTCCCTGTTTGGTGGGGAAGAGGACTGGCTTCCTGCATCCAGACAGACCTGCACCCCCATCTGATATAGTCCTGGCTGTCTCGACCCCCCTACTTGCCAAGCCCTGACCTGGCAGATACCTTCCCTCCCTCCTCGGGCCTCACCTGCGGAGCCAGCTTCAGGAAGGTGATCTGCGGGGATGCATTGGACAGCACCACTTTGCTCCTCACCTCCGTGCCATCCTGTAGCAACACTCCTTGGACATGCCCTGCACTGCTCACCTGTACCTTGGCCACAGTCTGGAGCCCACCGGAAAGAGGTTCCAGAAACCATGGGAAAGGAAACCCAGGTTGGGGATATCTCACTGTCTGCACGCCCCAACACTCAAGGCTTCCTCATTCCACCCACCCTGCCCAGCTCCCTGCTCCCTATGAAGCTTCAGCCCACCTGCTCCAGCACGAAGCCTCAGCAGAGTGTGGTCAGTAGCTGTGAGTGTGGCCAGTGGCCATGAGTGTGGTCAGTGGCTGTGAGTGTGGCCAGTGGTGGCATGATCAGGACCCAGCTGGGAGCTGCTCAGCCACTAACCAGCCGCAGAGCCTTCACCTGTGATTCTGACCCTAACTGGTCCCCTGGTAAAGCAAGGGACCTTCTGAATCCCAGATTTGGTTCTATCCTGGGGTTGCTACCAATAACTGGGGTGCGGATAGAGGGACCACTCACCTTCTCAGTGAAGATACTTGCTCCATGTGCGGTGGCTGAGCTGGCGATGGCACTAGAGAGGGCACCCATGCCACCTTGGACATAGCCCCAGGCCCCATGCACCCCCTCCAGGCCCCCCATCACATGATGTAGCAGGACATACCTGAGGACAGACCAGCAGAATGAGAACTGGAGTGGGGTTTAGACTCTGCTGAGTTCTCAGTGCAAATCTCCCTTCTAGTCTTCTACCTTTAGCTTCTCCCTGCCCTCATGAGCCCTTCCCCACGGGCCCAGGAGTGAACTGGAAAGGGCAAGAGCCCTTTCCCCCGCCTGAGGTGCTGGCCCAGTGCAGGGGTGTCTGTGCACAGACCTTTAGCGCCAGCGATGCTGCAGCCTTGCCCAAACCTGCCGCTGCAGCGCTCTCCTGCGCTCCCACGAACGGCCACCTGCCCGCAGGTATGCGGTTGGATGTTATACTCCAGCAACCATCTTAAACCCACCCCCTCTCCCAGCCCCCAGCCCTCACTCTTGCCCGTCTCAGCAAAGCACCTGCAGTTTCGAACAGGAACATGGTTAGACCCTACCTGACCCTCTCCACCCACATCCAGTCAAGAGCTGTCGACTCTGTCTCCCGAGAGATGCCCGGGCCCCTCCCTGCTGCCTCTTCCCTGGTCCAGGTCACCCCTTCTCTTCCTTAAACTGCTGCAGCGGCTTCCTCCACTTCTTGCCTGCAGACCTTGTCTCCACGGCCCGGAGCTCGATGTCAGAGGTGGCTCTGCTCCTCCTCCGCTTGCTTCTCTCCTTCGAGCCTCCAGGGCTCATCGCTACTCTTAGCGCCAGGCTCCCAGAGTGACTCAGGGCTCCTGCTGCTGCCCGCCTCCCCCTCCCCTGCTCCCCCCCAACACTTGGTGCTCCTCCCAAACTCCTTCAGGCCCTTAGATGCATCACGTGCTGCTCAGTCCCTGCCTTTTGCACCTGCTGCCCAGAAGCCCTTCCTTCGCATCTTTAGCGGTTTAGCTGATTCCTTCATGCTGGATCTCACATGGGGGGCTTCCTCACGGCTCCTCTGACCAGACATCATTTCCTGCTCCGTCCCCGTGAGAACACCCACGGGGCTCCATCAGCGTGACCTGCCTGTGTCTACCTCCGTGTGAGGAGTCAGCTCCACTCACTACCCTCTCCCAGCACCTAGCACAGGCTAGTCCGCCATCAATATTTACTGAAGGAATTAATGAAGAAACAAATTCCTTAAAGGCACGTTTCACAAACAGGGCAGGAGACCCACAGAGAAAAGGACAAGAGGCCCCAGCTGGAGTACCCAAATTGGCTGGTGCTTTACACAGCGTGGCCAAGGGTGGCAACTGCTGCCAACCCCCTTCCCCATGGCCCCAGGGACTTGGGGCTGGCTCACTGTGGGTGGAGAAACCACTTCCAAGGGGTGCTCTGTCCCTTGGGAGAAAAGCCACATTGACAGCGTCTAGCTGCATCTTCTGGTGTCCTGGAAATGGCCCAACGCTTGGCAGCATCCTGGATCCAAACACACACACACACACACACACACACACGCCTCCATTCCTGCTCCTCTTACAAGGCTCCTTAAGTCAGACCACACCACGGCTCCGCTGTGTGTGACTGCCCCCTGTTGGATCGGGCTGTCAGTGCAACCCACTCGCACACGAGGAAAGGAGGCAGCTGGGCACCTGTGAGGGCGCCTGTGCCACACCTGTCCTGCAGCCCAGGGAAGGCTGAGGGGCGGGGAGTGGGAGCGGCAGTGGGCTTCACAGGAGGTGAAGAGATGGGACGAGAGTGAGAGAGGATGGGGAGGAAGATATTCATGCCAAGACATCACAATGGGAGGTGGGAGAGAGGCTCTTCTTACTGAGGCAGAAGGGAGAAAAATGAAGGCTAGAAAGGGGAAGGAAGAAAGATCAAAAGAAGGAAGGAAAAGAGGGAGGAGGAGAGGAAGGAGGAGAGGGAAGGAGGGGTAGAGGGAGGAAGGGGGGAGGGAGAGGGAGGAGGAAGAGGGAGGGGGAGGGGAGGAGGAGAGAAGGAGGGAGGGAAAGAGGGAGGGAGACTCCGGGAATCAGACAACCTGCCTGGAAGGAGCCCTGCCACTCACCAGCTGTGAGACTGGGCAAGGGCTTCCCTTCACTCAGGTGTTGCTCTGGGGCTGGCCGGTCGTGTCTGGGGCACTGGGAGCTGGCTCGCGGTCAGCTCAGAGAACGAAGCGGTCACCACCCTGGCGGGAACCCGCCCCATTCCTGCAGCCCCATGTCCGCCTTCGCTCACCCGCTTCCCGGAGTGTGGGGGCTGCTCATGGCTCCAATCACGGCGTCCGTGGCCAGAGTGGCTTTTAGAGGCTCGGACTCAAACCACTGATCGAGCACCTGGCACAGCGGAAGGGCAGAGAGAGGGCGTAGGGGCCTCGGGAGCGAGCGCAGGGCCCGTCACCGCATGGCCCTGCCTGAAGCTGGGAGCCTCTCACCTTGGCAATCGGAGCCGTGAGCACCTGGTAGTACTGGGGCAGCTGGGCCCCTAGGGTGCGGCCTGGAAGAGAAGAGCCATAAGCCACAAACGCTATGAGGCAGGCAGTAAGGAGACACCTTGACGGACAACGTCTCTGCACCTGCTCCTCTGTAGAATGGGGTCATAGTTCACGCCCTGAAGAGCTGCTGTGGGCATTAAATGGCACACAAAGCACTGGAAGCTCAGGCATTTAGTCCTTTGGCCAGAAGCGTTATGCTTGGGAAACTTGCACAGTATTCCCTCCTTCGAACTCTGAAGACCTGTACACCAGAAAGGCGCGGCTCGACTCCAGGGAGTCACATGAGAAATAAATGCTTATTCTTATATCCCGAGGCTTCCTGGGGTCCATGCAGCCCTGGGTCACCGCGTGGTGGCCAGTACCCCGGATTGATTGTCCCTTTCCAGCTTCATGCCTTTTCCTGCGATCACCACTAAAAATTGAACAGCTTGCCCATAAACCTTTGCCTCAGCCTCTATTTCTAGGACACACCAGGCTAAGACCCACTTAATAAATACAGTGCAGGCCTCCCCGGTGGTGCAGTGGGTTAAGCAGCGCACTGTGGAGCAAACCGCAGCTACTGCAGCACGAGTTCGATCCCTGCCGCTGGCCGGGGAGGGGACCCCCAGGGCGCAGCAGACCTCTCCTGCCTTCCCGCTGCTCCCTCAGTAGTGTGTTTCAGTCATTCTGCCTGTTCTGTTCCCGGCTCTGTCTCTGGTGAATCCTCTCACCTCCCTGGACTCTGGCCTGTACCCCAGCTCCTGTATGCATGAACAAATAAAATCTTTAAAAATAGATAGACAGACAGACAGACAGACAGACAGACAGACAGACAGACAGACAGACAGACAGACAGACAGACAGACAGATAGATAGATAGATAGATAGATAGATAGATAGATAGATAGATAGATAGATAGATAGATAGATACAGTGCACCGGCAGCCCCTTATGAAGCCCCTTATGAAGCGGGCGGGCGGCCGTGGACTCGGGCATATCCAGTTCCAGGAGCAAGGACTGCGCGCCACAAGTTCATTCATCAACCCGACGCCGCACTTTGGACTTACCTGCCTGCAGCAGGGGCTTGAGGGTGGAGAGCGACTTGAGCCTTTGCAATAGGGGGCCCTGCTGAAAGGCCTCCATGTCCACAGGGGCGGCGTCCAGCAGAGGGTCAACAGCTAGTGCCAAGCGATTCATGAACGCCTCATACTTGGGAAAGGCCTGGAACAGAGTCCCGAGTCAAGGCCCTGTTGCCTGGAATCACAGCAGGCGTTGCACCCACACTCTGTTCTCCATGCCACCCCGAATAAGCTGCTGAACCTCCCAGCAGAGCCTTGCTGGTACCCGGGCCTCACACCCAGCACGGCCATGTTGAGTTGCTCGCACTCCGAGAGCTGGGTGTTGCTTCGGGGCGAGGAGAGCGGAGGTCCTGGGGGTCGAGAGGGTCTCCGGTGGTGGCGGGACAAGGGTAATGCTGGCCAGGACCACGCATCAGCTGCAGAGAACGCGCCAAAATCCTAGGATGTGGTCTCTTTGACAAGCCCTAAAGCTCGCAGAGCCCCTTCTCTCGTCCTGTGCTGGCACACATCACCTGCTGGCGGTGACGCGGGAAACGTCAGGCTGAGCTGTTGCTGGGCTGAAGCTGGGGCACAGTCCGCAGCCTGAGGAGTCAGGAAGCAGCTGACTCCTCTGCAGGCCACAGGCACCTGATTCGTGCATCCCGACGACCGTGCCCTTGCTTTAGTCAGGACCTGCTCTGTGACCTAGCTGCCCGGGGCTCAGACTTTGAGACACCTCTGAGCCCGCCGGGGTAAAACCCGCCACGTAAACAATGAACTTCCCTCCTCTCTGAGCACTGCTTGGTTTCCTGATGGAATTTCTGCTCATCTACACTCGTGGGTATGCACGTGGGGTGATTAATAAGGGTTACCAGAGAAAAATTCCATTTGAGGGCATTTGAGACATCTGTATAAAAAAGAAGTTAAACAGCTTTCCCCAAAGCAGGCCTTGAAGATGACAATGAACAAAGAAAACACCAGAATTTGGGCTTCTTATTTTCCACCATGGAGTCACACAGTCAAAAGCAATACACAGGGATGGCATTAACCCAGGTTCTTCTTTTTTTTTTTTTAAAGATTTATTTATTGATGCACACAAGAGCTGAGGTACAGGCCAGAGGTGCAGGGGGTGAGAGGATCCACCAGAGACAGAGTAGGGAGCAGAACAGGCAGATGGACTGGGGGGTACACTGCTGAGGGGAGCAGCAAGGAGAGATCTGCTAGGCAGGAGAGATCTGCTGCATCGTGTGGGTCCCCTCCCTGGCTGGGGATCGAACTGGTGCTGCAGTGGCTGCTGACAGCTTCATAGTGCTGGGACTTAACCCCTTGAGCCACCAGGAAGGCCCCATAACCCAGGTTCTTATAAAAATCTCCCATCCAGATCTGAGCTGATGTAACACCTTCAGCATGATACCCAAAAAGACCATTCAAAGAATCTTTCTGTATCTGCAAAATCAATCACAGCAGGCCCATACATTAGTCAGTGACTCATCAACACGAAGTAAGCTGAACAAACCCCTCCTGATGCAGTCCCAAGGGAAAGGGCCTTCTCCATCAGCTGTGAATCAACAGGACCCCTCCTTGCCCTGGGCTGCCAGTCGCTGGTGCCGATCGAAAGCGTATTTACTACGACTCCCTTGTCCTAAATTCCTGATTAATTGTCTCTGGTCCTGCGTTCCTTTTGTTTGTTTGTTTAGTTTTCTTCGCTCTAATATTCACTATTGATAACCAGCTGGAATTCAGTCTGAAAACCGGAGACATGGGAAGCACTTGCGGTAAAAGCACATGCCAGCGGATTCCCTTAGAAAGTCAGCAGGGGGCCTCCCTGGTGGCGTAGGGGCTGAGCACCGCACTGTGAAGCAAACCGCAGCCACTGCAGCAGGAGTTCCACCCCCGCCAGAGAGTGGACCCACAGGCGCAGCAGACCTCTCCTCCCTCAGCAGTGTGCTTCAGTCAATCTGCCTGTTCTGTTCGCACTTTGTCTCTGGCTTATTCTTTCACCATCCCCCCGACCCCGACACTTGTGTTCTGACCTGTGCCCCAGTTCTTGTATGCTTAAATAAACAAATCTTTAAAAAAAAAATTCAGCAGACCACGCAGTCCTGAACATACACAGATTTCAGGGTCTCCAGTGTCCAAAGTCTTAGTCGTTATCCATCCCCTGCTCTCTGTAGTGCCCAAGATCAAAGGCCAGCAGGCACTGGATACCTTCTAGGGCAGGAGGGGGTCATCCAAGCCCCCACTACCTTTGGACACTGTGTTCTAGGACAATTCCAACAAGAGCCACCTCCAGGCTGGGGAGGGAAAAGGAGATTAGTGGCTGGCCGCATCCCCTACCTGGGCATCCTTCTGTGAGAACTGGGCGATCTGCTTCTGGTTTTCTGCCATGTTTGTGCCCAGCAGAAGGGACCTGGGAGCCTTGCTCCCTGGGCCTTCTTCCAGCATGGGGGTGAAGGAGTAGGGGTTTCGAAGATGAAGCCGCAGCCCATGTTTCTGCAAAAACAAGTAGCATAGGTCAGATCTAAAGGGATCTATGGCCTTGACCCTTGACCTTTCTCTGATTGTGTTTTTGACTGGGTACCTGCATGCTGGTTCCCAAAGCCAGGGGTCCTGGATGGCTCTTACCTTTTAAGCATATAAAGAGCCCCCTTGCCCGGCCACCCTATAACAGACCACACCACACCAAGCCGCACCAAGCCACACCACCCCCGCTACCTGTGCCAGGATTGACAACGACCTCACAGCAACTCTGTCTCATCCTCACTGTGCACATACGATAGCAGAGGTGCAGAGCAGAGAAATCACTCGCTCAAGGGCGCATTGAGAGGTGGATATGGGTTTTAAAAACCACATCTCTGTGACTCCAAAGCCCCAGCTCTCAGCACTAGACTCTGCCCCCACTTCAGAAATAATTAAAATTGAGAAAGACACAATGGAGCAATGATTATATGAAAATCCATACTTACAAGGTAAATAAATTATTCACATCAAAAGTTTTATTTACTTTGCAGACTCATTTAGTCCAGGGTCATTTTAAATGGAGGTTCCCTTGATGCATTTAAAATATGATGTGATTTACAAATATTTGACTAGCACACAGAACTTTCTAAGCACACACCTACTTCTTCAAAAGAGGTACAGATGAGACAAAGGCACCTGTGTACGTCCACAAAGGCTTAGTCTTCCCAATAGAGGTTTTTTTTTTTCGAAGCCACTTTATTGAGCTATGATTGACATAAAAAGCTGTACATATTTAATGTACACAACTTGATCCATGGACTTCTAGAAACTTCTTTTCCCAGATACTTGGCTGCTCCCTCACCTCTTGAGGGCTGACTCAGTGTCAGTTTATCAGCAAATCCTCCCTGCTCACCCCACGGTCTCCAGCCCTCACCCTGCTTGACACGTTTCAAAGCACCAGCACAACCTGCCTTCTTACATGCTGTTCGCGCCCTTCTTCCCCAGGCAGATGTAAGCTCGCTGAGGTCAGGGTACTGTCTCTTGCTCAGAGCTGTCTCCCCAGCCTCTAGACACAGTCCAATCAATACATCTTCTGTGAGCTGAACTGAGGAATGCTCACTGCAGACAGCTACGACAGACGTGAGATCTGAGAGCAGAAGTTTGAGGAAACCAGAAAAGAACTTTCCAGTCATTACAGCTGCTGAAGTTCCCTAAGCCAGAGTCTTTCTGGCTGGCAGGACCACCACAGGCTGAGTGTGCTGTGGGGGGAGTCCCCACACTGGTGGAGGCAGGGGCTGGGGAGCTCGTGCTGGGATGGAGAACTTCTTTGTTTCTAAGTTGGAGGAACGTCCAGCTTAGTTTCTCCTACTACAGTGCACTCTGCTCCTCATCTTCCCTCACCGTGGCACCCCACCCACCACACGGCTCACCAGCTCTGCCTCCAGTCACTGACCGCTTCTCTCCACCCTGCTGCCCCTCAGCCTGAGCCGCCATCTTGCGAACCCACGGCACAGTCCCTCGCTGGACACCCTGGAGCCACGGCTGCCTCCGCCGTAATCCACACGCTCCCTCCAGTGGACTGACCTTTTATAATACTGTGAACTGGCTGAGGAAGCGCCTCTACCGGCTGCCCAGGGCACGTGGGGTGCAACGCAGGCTCCTCCTCACTGTCCACAGGCCCTGTCTCACTGGCCCCTGCCCGTCTTACATCATCCACAGCCTGGCGTTCATCTGCTCCAGCCACATTGGTTTTCCTATTGTCTCAGTCTGTCCACCTCCACTTCCCTCTGACTGGGACACGCTCTGCTGAGATGTCCACCCGGCTGGTGACTTCTTCGCATTTGAATGTCAGCTCAAATGTCACTCTGCAGGGCGGCTCCTGGGCACCCACCGGTGCAGGCTAGACCACCAGGCCCTGCCTGGGCCATCCTGCCCTGTTCCTTTCTCCAGGGGCACTGCCTCACGTTCCTTTGCCACGAGCAGAGGTTCTGCCTCCCTGTTCACCATGCCCCTTAGCAACGCTCCCTGGCCCGGCAGGGGCTTACAGTATTGGGTGGGTGGGTGCCTCAGTACCCACCTCCCCCCAGGGGACCAGCAGAAACCCCAGAGTGGTTTCATGTGTAATGCACGGAACACAGATAGGTGTTTTTCTGCTTCCAAGATAATCTCTCATAAAGTGAGCTTTTGTCTTTCTTGATGGCTTACTTACGTGGTGTCAGAATAAGAAGGGGAATTAAGTCACCGTTAGAAGATACCCATTGGCCTTTGCAGATTATGTAGCCGTCCTCTAAAAACAGAAACAAAGTCGCCTTCTAGTCTTCCCAGGAAATTTCTCAGCTCCTGCGCTCATCCTGGCTTGGAAGTTGTTGGGAAGAGACAAGGTGTAGCAGAGATATTGGGGGTGGGGCTGGGGGTGGGGGTGTGGGGGCGGGGGGTGTAGTAAAGGGGGTTATTCTCAAAACTGTAGCCCAAAGGTGCAGTCAGTTCCAGCCCCACGTCAGCCCCACTGGATCAGCTCATTGATTAAGAACCCTCAAGAACTCCACAGTTGACCGTTAGTTTCCCAGTTCATTTTGTGGGCCTGGCAGTCTGAGAGCCCTGCCTTACAGAACGTCTAGATGAGAAACAGGAGCAAAATGAATAGTTAGACAGCAGAGGTTCTTGGGGGCTGGGGGAGAGAGTGGAAGGCATTGCCACTTGAATGAGGTCAAGGCTAGCTAGGGAGAGCTGGGAGGCAGCTGCTGCTGACACTTAGGGTAGGGTCTAGGAAGAGAGACGGGGAAGGCCCCCAATCCAGAGCTCATACGAGGGCTGTGGGAACTGAGGCCCAGAACACAGGCCCGAGTGGTGGGCCAGGGTGGGTGGAGATGACGTCGGCTCAAGGCTGGGGGTCGGGGGCTCTCTCGGGAGCGTCTAGTCAGAGGAACCCTATGACAACGCCGTTTTCAGATGAATGATTTTTTTTCAATAAAGAGAATAATCCTGTGAGAATTTCTATTCTGTGATTTTTGGTTTCCGTGTTACACGTCGCCCCCTCCACGCCCCGCCGCCCCCTCCACGCCCTGCACGCATCTGCCGCCCCCTCCACGCCCTGCACGTATCTGCCGCCCCCTCCACACCCCGCCGCCCCCTCCACGCCCTGCACGCATCTGCCTCTGCAGACGCCTCCAGCTCCCGTCTGGTGTGGGCTGAAGACCACAGGCCCTTTCCGAGGCCTTGGTTAGAGCTCATCCGTCCTGCCTGGTGCTTTCTCTCTTCTCCTGGTCCCTCAGGGGCTTTTTAGTTACCTAGTTCAGGGAATTCACTCTACGAATCAGCTAGAGCAGCCAAGAGCTGTGAACAGTGGTTGAACAGCTTATTGATTTCAAACTCTCCACTTAGAGTGAAGTGAGTGCTAAGGTGCAGGCAGCTTCTCATAAGATGCCACAGAGGACCCTCTTCTCTGAGTGGTGGGGGACAGAGGCACCACGCGGGCGGCTGTCAGTCAGCTCTGAATTTCTAGGAGGCAGCGAGGGAGGGGGCAGAGTCGCGCGAGCCTGCGGGCCACGGAGACGGACTGCGAGACGCTGGCACTGGCAGACCCAAGTGCTCGAGCAGCCCCAGACTCAGGGGAGTCCAGCTTCTGGCCAAGTGCCCAGAGGGTCCCAGGATCCAAAGTTTCATGAGGTCAGAGGGCGGGCTCAGGCCTGGAGGCAGCTCTGCAAACTCTGAGGCCCTGGGCTCAGGCAGGTTCTACAAGGGAGGCCTCAAGGCAGGGCAGGCGTGTAGGAGGTGGGCCTGAGGTTGACAAAGCTCATTCTGTGAGAAATGTCCCAAGTTTTCAGACACGGGTGGTTTAGACAAAGCCTTCCGTGGAAAATGCCAAGGAGACGGTGCAGGAGGGACAAATCCTCTGGAGGAGGGAGAGCTCGGGGGCCTCACTGTGGGGCAGGAAGAGGAAACTGTGCCCTCCACACACACACCTTCAGGGCAGGCTGGAGGGGCAGCGGGCCTACCTTCAGCTCTAGGTCGGTGTAAATCTGCGGCCTCAGCAGGCTGAGGAGGTAGGACGCTCGGGAGAACTTAAACCCTGAAAGAGTCAGATGGAGACACTCACCATCATCACCAGGCTGCCCCTCCCCACCCACACCACCTCTTGGGGCTCACCTGAGATGATCTCCTCAGTGACAGCAGCACCCCCCACTATGTGGCGTCTCTCGAAGACCGCTGTGTTCACCCCCAGCTTCTGAAGGTAGGCGGCCTGCGGGCACACAGACCCTCCCTCCATCACGGCGCCTTCTGGGGTCCTGGCTGCAGGCCTGCGTGGCCCCAGGCTCCGGGAATGCCTTGCCTTGCTCCCCCTGTCTGCCCCAGTCTCCTAGAAGCCTTCTAAGACCCCACAAGAGGCTCCTGCCCTTCCACTTCCTGGGTGAAGCTGATCTGCCCTCTGGAGTTGGGGGTCAGCCTCACCCCTTGGGGGCACCAGAGGCTGCACAGTGAACTTGTTCTGCAAGTGCTGAGCCTGACCGGCTGCTTCCAATCCCCTTTCTCTCTTCCTAAGGTGCAGCCCAGCTCATCTGGCTTCAGTTTCCCCATGAGCAAAAACAGGACTGATGAGCAAAAACAGGACTGCATCTACTCCAGGGGACTATGGTGAGGACTCCCTGAACTGTTCCCACAGTGGGGACACTCTCCTGAGTTGGAGTGTGTTGGACACACTCAGCAAATGAGGATGTGAGCCCAGCGCAGCTTTATTTGGTGCCAGGCCCTGGGGCACAGAGCCGCCTCCCTCGGGACAGGCCTGGGAGGGCGTCTCCTTCTCTTCCCGAGGCCCCACCTTGACCCACACAGATAAAAAGTAGCAGAGCTGCGAGATGAACCCATGTTTACCTTAATGTAAAATTAAAGTTTAAATTACTGATCGACTGAGTTAATGTAAAATGTTCTCGTAAAACTGCTCTGTCCGGGCGGTGAGATGGTTCGCACAGTCTTGGGGCTCCCTCTCGCTGGGCCTGCCTGTGTCGACTTTCCAGAGCTGACGCTGCTCTAGGTGTTCTGCCTTTGTTCCGTGGCCTCAACACCCCCCAGTGCAGGCTGTGACCAACTAGGGCGCCCTGACTCAGGTTTGAGAAGCTTCGTCTTGGGGTAGCCCCTGGCTTGGTTCAGTTTGGGGCCTAGAAGCCTGCTGTGTGGGGGCAGGGCCCTGGTTCCCCACTGATCAGGTTCCTCCCCAACCTCAGTGCACACTCTGGATGGGGTGCTCCTTGCTGGGTGCTCCGGGCTGGCACGTGACCCAGGTGGGGTGCACAGAGCTCTCCACTAGAGGACCCCCGAGTCTGGAGCCAGAGGGCCCCCTGTGCCATTTTCCTGATCCTCAGGCCTTGTCAGCCACACTGTTACCCACATTTCATCATCCCTATTTGGAAGCTCCCTGAGTCTCTCTAGGGTGTGGGGGAAATCCTCAAGCATTAGGAGGGCTCCTTGACACCCCACAGCTGCAGCGCCCACCCTGAGCCAGGGACCCAGAGGAGGGGGCGGGGGGCATACTCACAGCCACCAGCCCGTTGTGTCCTGCGGAGACAGGGAGGGGAGGAAAGCAGCATGGTCAGCGGGCAGACGCCGTCCTGAGGAACCCGGCCACCCACCGTGGCCCCCGCCCATGGAGGCCCCGAAAGCGGCAGGGACCTAGGGGAAGCCTCCCTTGGCCCTGCCTGTGCCTGGATGTTGGAAGGTCAAACAGCTGCGTAGCATAAAACACTGCTGGAAATCAGAGAACTCCAGTTCTTGCACCGGCTTGGAGAAAAGTCTTGTCACCCCGGCTTGGCCAGTGCTTCCTTGGGGCAGGGAGGAGCCGTGGTCAGCAGACGGTCATGGCCCACAAAGCCTGGCCATCTAGCTTCAGTCACTTGGGCCTGTGAGGGTGACGCTGGAGGGAGGATGGGAGTGCAGGGCGGGGGCCGGCCTGCTTCTGCCAGGCCCTGTCTGGCATGGTCACCGGAGCCCAGGCGAGCTCTGGTCACTTGCACGGTTGTTGCCATCTGTGGCTTGTGTTGCCCAAGCGCAGGCCACAGCAGTGCCCCAGGAAGCTTTATTCATGTGGGTTTGTCTTTGTCAAATCCCAGTGTTCCCCAAGTAAAATAGGTACGGCTGAAAATGAAGTAATTGCACACAGCTCCAAGCATGCTGGAGCAACGAGGTGGGTCTCAGAGGTGTGAACCGAACAGACAGGTTTAGTTTCTGTACATATCATTTCTTTCCAAAAATCTTAAGAGGACAGTTCTGAATAAGGAACCCTGAACTTGGTTTGGGGCCCCATGTTCCACGCCTGGCCCCCACCCCTGTTCTCCAGGAGCTGGTGCTGCTCCAGCTTTGAGAAGCTTCTGGAGCGCCTGGGAATGCCTGCAAAGTCCGGCCCCCCTGCCAGGTGTGTTCACAGGCTGGCAGTGAGAACCTGGGGTGGGATTTCTGAGCTAGGCGCCCCTCCCCACCCCCAGCTGCTTCGACTCAGTGCAGGCTGCAGGAGTGGAAGTGGGAACCTGGGGTGGGATTTCTGAGATGGGTCTCCCACCCCCCAGCTCAGAGGAGAAGGTGCAGCTGCTGGTGGAGAACCCTCATTGAACAAATGCCCTGGGTGATCTCGGGGCGGGCGGCTGGCCCTTTCTGAATCACTGGCGTATGTTTCTCCTCGGAGAGAGAAGGTCATTCCGAGCCTCCAGGGGTGTCGGTAGATGACTATGTTCCCCAAGACCAACTCGAACCCCTTGTTAACTCAAATGGGGTGCTCAGCCGTCACCCTGACCAACCCCCACGAGGAGGAGAGTGGCAGTGACCCGTGTGATGGAGCTCTTCACGGCTGAGCTGATTTTGTTTTACATTTTCCACACAGACTCCCAGAATTTTAGCGGTCATTGAGCCAACTCCTCATCCATTAAAGGAATCTCCAAAATGGAGTTTTTCAAATCTCTTTGATCATGAGCCACAGGAAGCGAATCTACACTTTACACCGTGACCTGGCATCCGCCCCGCGGAAACAGGTTTCGTGAACCAGTGTGAAATCTTATCATGTGAAAAGCAGATGATGAGCTGCTTGGAATTTTAAAATGCTGGCTGCCGGGCTATTTTTGTGTACTTTTGAAAATTTTTCTAAAAAAGTTCTAAAAGTAGGCTGGATGGGACTCACGGATTGCAACCTACGGTTTGAAAAAGTCTGCTCTCAAATACACACAGCGGATGAAAGGCAGAGACCACCTGGGCTCCAGCTGGCTGCTGCTGTTTACCAGGGCCAGCCCTCCCGTCCCCTCCATCACCTTGAGCCTCAAGCTTCTGCGCAGGTAAGACAGCAAGGATGTGGGCCCTTGCAGGGGGAGGGGGAGGGGACCAGCAATGTGTGGAAAGCACCTGACTCTGGGCCGACTTGCCAGAGATGGTAGCTATTTGTCCTTAACTACTACTGGCCATAAATCTTGGAAAGCTACTAAAGGCCTCCAGGCAATCACCATAGTAAACCTGCAATACACACACAGGCCTCAATGACAAAGGTCAAGGACCCAACTGGCCAGGACCCTCTTCCCCGCCACTCCCTCTGCCCCTCCCCTGACTGAGGCCTCTGGGGGCTTCTGGACCCCCCCTGTGCCCCTTTGGGCTGCAGGCCCGGCTTCCAGGAGCCCTGGCGGCGGGTCTGCAGGGCCCTGAGGGGAGCTGCTCTGGGCGCCAGTTCTCTGTGGCTGCAGCTGCCCCCATGGGGTCCACCCAGGGTGTTGGTTACAAGTGGCGACTTCCGGGGTCACTGTCAACCCTCAGAACCCTAGCGGTCCCATGCCGGGCGCAGGCCCTCCGTCGCATCAAGTGCGGGTCAGAACCTTAGGCACAGGCGAAGGACAAACTCAGGCCCCTTCAAGGAGGCTCCTGGCTGCTTGTGTGACCTGTCATAGTCTGAAAGGGGAAAAAGTGGCTGTCCCTGTGGAACTATCCGCACTCACCAGCTGCACTCGCAGTTGGCTACTGAGTCTGGTGAAACTCATGGAGACTCAGTAGGAATCGACTGGCTCCCTGGGATTTAGGGCGCCGTCTAGTTTATCAGTCGCTGTGTGCTGCATGCTTCGTTTCAGCACTGCTAATAAGCTGGAGTTTGCCACGTGCGCACATTTTGCTCACACGGCTGCGTGGCTGCCCCTCTGCAAAGATGGCGATGCCGGCACAGGCCCGCAGCTCTGGGGCTGTGCGTGAGCACGGTCTTCTTCTGGGCTGCCACGGTCTCTGCGCAAACTCATTTGGAAATAGCACAAAAGCCGACGTGTGGGTCCGTGGCGTCCCAAACTTGGTGAGTGGGCCCCGAGGAAGGCAGCGGGCCTGGCCCCGCAGCCTCAGCCCCCAGGACACTCGGGCACTCTGAAGCTGGGGACAGCAGAGCCGAGCAGGGTCCTGCAGCAGACCCCCTGGTGCACCGGCATGGGGGTTTCACCCTCTGCACACACGGTGGGAGCCCTGGAATCGGTTGTTCTCTGACTCCCCTCTATGAAATGATTCGGCTCCTCCGGAGGTAGGGACCTCAGTGGCGCGATGATGCCGACCGGCATTCAGGGCACTTGGGGGGCTGGGCTCCAGTGGCCTCTTTCTGCCTGTACCTACACATGCTTTCCAAGAAGACAGCAGCAGCCAGCGGAGTCTTGTAGGCGCCTACCTGGACCGCCCTGGCCACTCCAGAGAAGACGCTAGCTCAGAGAGGGCAAGCATCTGCCTCAGGCCACACAGCGAGCCAAAGGTAGGGCCAGTCCCCAGACCCTGTGCCCGCTGGCAGACCGCTGGGCTCTCCAGCACAGCCCCTGCTCTCGCCGGTTGTGGCTGCCTGTCTGCCGCCCAGCCTGGCTCAGCCCGCTTTACCTGCTCCTATCACCACCGCGTCGTACTCAGGTTTCAGGCGCCTCCTGGCCTCCGAGTGAGCACTCCTCCAGGCGGGGCCGGGGGAGGCTGTCAAGGCCCTGCTGAGTGCTGGGCCACTGGCAGCCATTTCTTCCCAGTACCAGGCCAGGGATTTCCTTGCAATCAGCTTTTTGTGCTGTCCCAGGCAGGGGGCGGAGCAGGGCAGGCAGGAAGAGAGGAGGAGCTGAGCCTGCTGCCCTGTGTACTTGGCCCTGGGGCAGGACTGCACGGAGGACTAGAGCAGGGGAGCCAGCCCACAGAGGCACACACAGGGCAGTCTCCCCAGTCGGCAGGACCCTGCACCCTCCAGGCCTCGGGAGAGCAATTCGGGGGCTGGTGACTCTCTAGGGCTCCCGCACACAAGCGCTGCGTGACCAGTGGGGACCCGCACATGTAAGCTCCCACTTTAGAGACAGGGGCACTGAGCCTGGGAGGAGGAGGTTAAGACTGTTCTGGAAGAGGCTTGGCAGGCCTCCCTGTGTTAAAGAACTAAATTTGGCTTGTGATGGGTGCAAGTGGCAAGCGGGAGAGAGACTGCGCGGGCTCCCGCCCTCTGGCCTGCAGGACGGGGGACGCTCTCACCCACAGCAGCCCACTGGCATAGCACGTCGCTGGAAGCTCAGTGTCGCCGCATCCAGGGCATCAGCGAAAGAGCCGGGAGAGGGCCACACCTGTGGCTCGAGCCCCAGGGGTGCAAGTTTTCTCACAAATATTTACACGCCACAAGCTTGAGGGGCTTTGAGGCAAGGTTCCCTGTCTGCCGTTCTAGGGGTTCACACTTTCTTTTGAAGACCTGGACAGTTCTCTTCTGTCTTTTGGCTCCTCTCCCAAGAATTCTCAAGGCTTAAAGACTGCGTTAAGTATCTTCTGCTGAACACCTGACTGTCCTCTGGCCTGTCTGGAATGCGGAGCCCCTTCCTTCTTCGTCCACTAGTTAGCAGATGCTTCCGGTGTGGGGGAAGAAATACCTGGGAGCTGGGGGTTCCCGTCACGCTGGGACATGTCAGCAGAGGGAAGCAGCTATCAGAAGTGCACCTCAAAACTGGGAGGGGCAGCGCAGGTGCTGAAGAGGGTCTCCTACTCTGGCCTCAGCCACGCCTGCCCACGCCACGGCAGGTTTACATCCAGTGCGAGACGTTCACTGGGTGCTGCTTATAACCCCAAGTTAGACCTCGGTTAGACTAGACCCATCACAGGATACAGTGCTACAGCTAAGGGGTCGTATGGGAGACGGAGCGGGTGTCCTCACTGAACGTGCTGGCTCCTAGATGCACCTCCCCTCCGAGCGCTTCTCCACCTGGACGCTTCTGCTTCTGTCCTCTGACACCAAGGAATGCAGGCGGTCACCTCGTGACAGTCACCCCCTCCCGCGGACTCCAGCCCAAGGACTCTGGCCCTAGGCACGACTCCAGCTCCTTTTGTGTCCCTGCTCCCTCTAGCTGTTTTCTTAACTGGAGAGTCTTCTTTGTGTTCATTTCAGCTCAAGACCCAGGAGGCCAGCTGGATGCCTGCTTCTCCCCCTCCCACGGCGCTGCACTGACCCCACGCACTGAGGGTGGCTCCGCTCATGTCCATTCTGGGGTAGCCTCTGGGTTGCTGGGGTGGAGGGGCAGGGCCAGGACACACTGGGATGCTTCTCAAACCTCAGCGCCTGGGAGCCACTGGATCCAGCGGCCCTCGGGGGCCTGGGTCAGGAGCCGTGGGGAGGCCAGGAGCTGGCAGGGACTTCTGCAGCGAGACGGGCCCGGCGGCCCAGGCTGGCTGGTTGGGACAGCAGTAACAAGCACGGCCAGCATTCAGTGCGCCCTTGCCGCGAGCCCGCAGCCCCACACCCACCCTGCGTGGTCGGTGCTGTTACTCAGTGACAGGAAATGGGTTTGGAGTTCAAAAACCTGCTCAGAGCCACAGAGAGGAAGCCAAATCCAGGCGCTACCGTACATTTAATCCAGGGAGGGAAAATTCTGGAAGGAGCTCCTGTTCCACTTGGAGACCAGCAGGCAGGCCAGGGGACTCTCTCCTGTGTCCTGGGGACCAGGAGAGGCAGCTGTGAGCGGGGCTGACCTAACAGTGCACCACGCTAACAGGAGACCAGTGGGGTCTGCCCTCTTCTCCTTCGGAGGGAAGCACTGGGGGTGACTTGTGGCCAGCACGGAGACTGGCGGGTGGCGCTGAAGGCCACCTCGAGTGGCTGCCAGGGTGGGAGCAGGCCCTTGCCGTGGGTGCTGGCAGGCAGGGTGGTCTGGAGGACCGAGGGCACAGACAGACAGCGAGTGTGTGGGCCCCACCCTAGATCAAGGGCACGCGGGAGGCCTCCCACAGGCGCTGGGCCAGCTCCCCAGCCTGCTGCACGAGCACGTCCGTGGGGACGACTGACAGGTGCAGCGCCAGCAGCTCGTGGCACTTCACGGCCTCGGCCGGGTGGCCCTTGCTGCAGTAGCGCAGGAGCTTCCTGGAGGAGCAAGAGGGGGCGGGGTTCAGGAGGGGCGTCACGGCACGCCCCCAGAGCCAGGGCCCTCTCGAGCACCTCGCCAGGTGCGGGCACCCAGCAGAGGAGGCGCCCTTGCCCCTCCCGCCTAGCCCCACGGGGCACAGCCCAGGCTGCTGCGGCCCCTCCAGGGGGCCTCACTCCAGAGGGCCGGAGCCAAGGGGTGTGGCGGTGCCAGCAGGAAGCTCTCCTGGGGCTCCGGCAGACACCTGCTGGCAGCGCTGCCAGGAGCACCGCGAGCACGCCAGCAGGAGGACGGCCAGAAGCCCAGGTGCGGGCAGCTCTGACCGCGGGGGGCGCTGAGCCTGAGGGCGCGGGGGGGGGGGGGCTGGCACTTGAGACCCTGCTGCACCTGGGGCCGCGGCTCCCATCAGCCTCCCGGCCCAGCGTCACCTGTAGTAGTCCCCGCCCAGGATGCCCACGGGAGCCGAGTCGTCGGAGAGGACAGGCACCTCCACGATCTGGAGCTGACGCCCCTGCGGAAGGAGAAAGGGGGTGGTGAACGGGGAGGTGGCGGGCGGGGGTGGGCAGAACATGAGTCACACCACCGGGTCCAAGACCCGGCCCAGGTGAGACGGGAAGGACGCGTGGACCACGCGGTCCCCTCAGGCCATCAGCACCCAGTGACTCAGTGACGTGCAGGAGGGGCCGGGCCCGACAGCGAGCTGGGTCAGCAGTGGCCATGTGCTCAGGAGGCTGTGGCAGGGTGACCGGCGCAGAGCTGAAGGCGGCACGAAGACCGAAGCATCTGAAGGGCCCAAGTCCCCGTTCTGACAGCAGCAGGGTTCCCAGGGCAGGAGGTGGGGGGCAGGAGTCAAGAGCCACCGGGCTCCCTCTGTGTGCCAGGGGGTCATGGGGCTACGAATGCTGCGGGGGCACCGTGTGGCCACCTGCAGCGAGGAGGCGGGCCTGGCAGGGGCGTGGCATGCACACGGCAGCCAGCCGGCCCATCGGTCTCTTCAGCTGCTGTCCTTGGGCGGGGCGCAGCCAAGCACAGAGACCCGGGAGCTGCAGTGAGGGTCGCACAGCACGCACGTGCCGGCGGCTGCCGAGGGGCGCACTGAGCCAGGGCAGGCGCCTGCAGGGCCGGAGCGCTGGGCCTGTGTCCCGGCTTCCTGAGGACCTTGTGGGCTTGGTTCTGGGGTTTAGTCTCCAGGGTAGCATATCCCCACCTGCAAAGTGGGGTGAGAGCCCCCGGCCCCAGCTGCTCCACCAGGTCGCAGGTGTGAGAGCAGCAGTGGGACCCTGGCAACCGCACTGCAGAGTGGAGAAGGGCTCCCTGCCCAGGCAGAGGAGGGCAGGGCGTGAGCAGCGAGGGGCAGGGCGGCACAGACGAGTGACCATAAGGCGCCGGGATCACCACTGAACTCGGGTGACCAGTGAGGGGGGAAAAGAAAACTAGGAACAAGCAACAAGAAGGGGAGCGCCAGAGGGAGGGCAAGACTTACACACAGCACCACAGCTGGCTGACGGGGCAGCAGGGAGGTCTAGAGAAAGGCTGTGAGCCCGCAGGCACGCCCCCGGGCCAGGGCGTCAGCTCCCAGACCCGTTGCTGCTGTGGGCCTTGCTTTCCCGCCCCTGGGGGCATGACGTGCACCCCGCTTCCTAAGAGCAGCTGGAGGTGCTGAGGAGCCAGCCAGGAAACGCGTGATGTGAGCGCGGGGCACAGGACGTCTGCTCCCTCCTTACGGACCCCCTGCAGGCACGGGAGCTCTGCGGTCCGCTGGGCACAGGGGCAGAGTCCGTGCGCAAACAGGACCTCTGAGTTCTGGGTCCCAGCCAGCTGTGCTTAGTTGCCAGCTCCACAGGGCTGGGAGAGGCGAGGGGGCGGAGTGGACACAGAGGAGAGAGCCGCAGAGTGACTGGAGGGGGGCGCCCGCCCGGGAGGTGCAGCCCCTGGAACATCCATACCCACCAGCTCGTTCTCGAACCACAGGAAGTAGGAGCAGTAGAAGTCCCCGTCGCGGAAGAGCAGCGAGGTGTAGCCCTTCTGCAGGTACCTGCGCGCCAGCCAGATCAGAGACCAGACCTAGGGAGGGGCGCACAGCTCAGCAGGGGGCTGCCAGGCCACCCCCCCCCTCCTCTCCTTCCCCTGCCAGGTGTGGTCTTCGCTCGGCACAGGAGCTCGGTGATAAATCCTCCTCGGAAGGACAGACGGACAGACTACCCCTTCCTCGTTACTGTGATGATGAACAGACATAAAACACTGATGTCACTCAAGGACACACATACGACATAAACTGATTGTCTTGGCCAAAAAACAGCCAGGGACACTGTCAATCAGCCCTCCAGGAGATGAGGGTGGTCGCTGGAGCCCTCTTGCTCTCCATGGCCACCCACAGACCAGGACATCCTGAGAGGCCAGAACCACTAACCAGAAAGGTGCGGGAGGGGTGTAGAGGGCGCCCAGAGCCCGGAGCCAGCACATCCTCCACTCTAGGGGTGACATCCAAATTAGGGCTCACCACAGGTCTGATGGAAACACGATGACCAGGGGCGGTGGGGCCTTAGATCCCCTCCCCAGTGTTCTCTCGCCTAATTCAGGGGCTCCCTGGAACCGCCGGGGGGAGGCGCAAGGCCTGTGGCACTCACACCAGCAAGCTGTGGCAGCCTCGCGCGAGTCTCTCTAAACCTGCCCACGATGTAATGTCTAATTAAATCTGCAAACAGATGCGTGGATTTGCTGTATTTTTCAGGAGCGCAATCTGACAACATGTTATCAATAACCTAAAAGGCATCCCTCCCGTCCGACTTAGTCATTGCATTTCTGGGAATCCATATTGTGAAAATAATCAGAGGTGGAGACAAAGATGTATGCACAAAGGTGTGTGCTGCGGAATTATTTATAATGGCAAAAGCCTAAAAACAATCTAAATGTTCAACATCGGGGAAATGGCGAGGTAAATTATGTTACGTTCACATGATGGAGTGCTGTGGAGCTGTTAAAAATCATGTTGATAAAGAATTAATGACACGAGGAAATGCATCAGATATAAAGGGAAGTGAAAATGTGGTAAGCACAAGTGCAGATACAGAATGAGCTTAACTACAAAAAACTGCACAGAAAAACAAACAACAAAAACAAATGTGCCCAGATAACCCTGGCTATGTTGGCAAAGAGGGATGAAGGAGACGTGGACGGTGCCGGGGAAACTCAGCGAGCTCTGTGTTTTGGGCCATGTGCCACGCTAACTATTTTCCATGTATCAGCTCTTGCATTTGCCTGTTCATACTCATTCTAGGGCATCACTGTCTTCTTCTACAGACATATTGTTGTTACCCTCTTCTACTGGGGAGGAGACAGAAACTAGATGAAATAACACCCAGGACGCACAGCTACTGAGCGGCAGGGCTGAGCCTTCAGCACTCGGCTCCGTTACCCACCTTATTTAGCCATCCCGATAGACGCGATTTAAACAAAATTCATACACACATACACGCACAAGTACAGACATACATACGTATACTATAGTAACATACTGTGCCATATGAATGTCGTAGCTACTAACTTCAGTCTTATATTTAAATGTTATATGCTATGATACGTACATAGTGTACTTATCACAATGTTTACATACATATGCACAGTCTGTAATAGACATCTAGACCAGCCTTGAGTTAAGAGTCAGTTAACAAGAACAGAAGAACTCCTAGAGAATGTTTCCTCGGTAGAAACCACCTAGTTTGAAATTCTGCTCCCCAAACTGATTAAACTTGAGTTTCTTCTTTCCATTTTAGTGAGTGCAACAACGGCTGATACTTACTCATGCAGGCGCAGTGCTAGACCCCGCGGTGGTTACCTTGTTTTTGACGAAGGTGGCCAGGGGCCCCTTGCCCAGCTCCGAGGAGGTCCTTTCGCTGCTGCTGAGGGAAGGGGCCACCATCTGGCCGGTGGTGCGGTCCACGTAGATGAAGTGCACCAAGCCCGGGAAGTCTTCAAGGTAGGTGAGGGCTGGAGTTAAGGTGCAGGGAAAGCCGGGAACCAGGGCAGGGACTGTTTGCCTCCCCCTGGCTCCCAGCCCTGCCCAGCAGCGGGTCGGAGGCCTGGCCTGCTGCACCTGCCCCTCCCCGCCGGCTCCCATTTCAGCCAGCTCCCTAGGATCCCCTTTCTCTGCCCCTTTCACCCCCGATACCATCAACCCACAAAAATTCACAGATGCAAGTACAATGGATGCTTGACACCAGCCCCTTTAACACAGGGCCTTGTGCCTACAGGGGCTTGTTAAGTCCACGTTCTAGCATGCTCATGAGGCGTGAGGCTAGATCGTCCCCACGATGAGGTGGGAGTGAGCAGAGCTATGCAGTGAAGGGACGGGCAGGGCCACTGCCTGCCCATGCGCCTCGCCCCAAAGGTCCATCTCTTCACTTCACTGCAAGAGGCCCCCACGAAGGTTCCCACTTGCGAGGGGGACACACACCACAGAGGTGCGGTGGTTGGTGGCTCTGTCCTCTCCCACCTGTGCACTGAACACTAAACCTCAGGAGGCCAGACCCTGCCCTCTGGGAGACGCTAACAAAGGAACAGCTGCTTCACGTAAAGTTCCGGGCGAGCCTGGACTGGGTAACACTAGTGCCCTGAAGCAGAGGCGTCAAGTAAGTCTTGGCACGGTTTTCACACGGGGTAAGCGAGCGCCTCCCCCGGCGTGGGGTGGAGGCTGCACAGAATGACCGTAACCCGGCTCTAAGGCTTCACGAAGCAGCCTTGGGCCGCGGGGACTTCTGGAAATTCAGCCTGGAGCACGCTACAGACAAGCCCCTGGGACACCACGATTTTTCCTGAGCGAGGAGCTGGGCGGCGGAATATGCATTCTCCCCCCAGGGCTGCGGAGCGGGCACCAGCAGACCCGGGCGTCAGGATATGACACCATGGTGATGTTCCTCCTGCTCTTCACCAACAGAAACTCCTTCCAGTCCACCAGCTTCTCTCTGCCAAGGAAGGGGGCGCGGTGAGGTGCGCGCCGTGCTGGCCCTCTGGGGACCAGCGACACGCCGCACTTACTGCATGAGCATCTGGGCCTGGTCCTGCAGACACTGCGGTAGCCGGGGCCCTCCGTGGCCCGGAGCCGCGGCCAGGAAGCTGAGGCGGTAGATGGCGCAGAGCTGCCGCTTCACCCTCTTGCAGGCCTGGAGCAGCCTGGGCGCCGGGAGGCAATGGCGTCACTGCAGGAGGGGCCCCAGGAGAGGGCGCCATCCCGAGGGCCACCCCTGCTCCTGACTGCATGGACAGCTGAGGGGCTCCCCCAGCCCCTGCTGCGCATACTTGGGATGGAATCTGCCTAGGACTCTGCTCCAACCTCATCATGTATTCTACCAACAACGAGGGGAAGTGACTTCTCGCGGTCACAGGGCGTCAGTGCTGAGCTGGGGAAGCGGGAGCACGAGCTGCTGGCAGAGCGGGGCCCAGAGCCTGTGGCCCTCTGCCTGTGGGCCCTGAGTCCCTTCTGGGGGTGCCTGGGCCCCAGTTCTCAACTGAATCTCCTGCCAGGTTTACCTTCCCGAGCTTGGCGCTGCCCCCGATCCCCACGTCCACCCTCCTCTTCCCAGTCTCGTGCCCAGCGGCCTGAGTTGGGCTCTCCTCTGCACTCACCAGCTCCTTCATAGCATGTTTCCCCTTTAGCCCAGAGGAAACGGTCTCTTTGGGAAACAGACCCCCTGTCCCAGCAACTTCCCTTGTCCTCAGAGCCCACCACTTACTCCCAGGAAGATCCTGGTTCACTTCTAGAGAAGGCCTTGGTTTTGAACTCCAGCCAGGTGCTCTGGAAGAAGGACAGGTGACAAGTGGGCTCCCTGGCGAAGTCCCACAAGGGCCGCAGAGACACTGGGCCCCGCGAGGTCACTCCAGCTCCGGGGGCCCAGCTGTTAGGCTCAGCCTGCATCTCTGTGCACACCCAAAGCTGGATGGTCTGGCAAGGCCCCCAGCTCTGGCTACACCCACTCACTGAGCAGGCGTAATTAAAGGGCAGTGTCTGTGTCATGTAGAGTGCACCGCCTAGCCAGGTGCAGCGGGGAAGCTAATGTCATGGTGACGAGTGAGCATCTCATGGGGAGGTGGCGGAGACCAGGCAGGGCCCTGGGTGCTGAGGAGGGCCCAGCAGAGCTCCTGAGTGTGGGAGACCTGCACGCTCAGAGGACCCCGCAAGATGCCAAGATCTGGGGCTCAGCTGCTTGCTCTGCCCTCTTCAGTCATTTTCAGACCAATGCACGCTCCAGCACAACCGAACCTCAGTTCCTCACAGACCTGAGCCGCGCCAGTGGCTCAACCCCAGGCGGCCAAGAGTCTCCCGGGCTCCCGACTGTCTCCCTCTGCTGCACCGTCACCCTCCCAGCCCCTACCCCACCCGAGTCAGGCTCTGGCTCACCAGCTGAGTCGTCTTGGCAAAGTCAGATCTCAGCCTAGTTTCCTGGTTTACAGAATGGGAATTACAACTCGTGTTCTGCCAAGGTCACTGAAAGATGTTCTGAGAAGGGCAAGCGCCGTTGTCAGCACCTGCTGTCACTTCAAAATGGGGAAGCGGGAGCACAAGCCGCTGGCAGAGCGGGGCCCAGAGCCTGTGGCCCTCTGCCCGTGGGCCTGAGTCCCCTCTGGGGGTGCCTGGGCCCCAGTTCTCACCTGAATCTCCTGCCCGTTTCGATTCTTGACAAACTTGTCCATCCTCTGGCGCAGGTCCCCCACGAGCGGGTGGGACCGCAGGGCGCTCCCAGCCTCCTGCCCTTCCTTGAACTTCTTCTCCAGGTGGGAAAACCCGTCCAGCAGCTGGTACAGCATCAGGGCCAGGGGCGTGCTGGGGCCCTGGGGAGGAGAGCAGGGCAGAGTCAGGAGGGTAGCCTGCGGGAAGGCGTGTGGGCTGGGGCCTCCGGGGCGCCCACCTTGGTCAGGAGCACCATGTTGATGCCTGGCCACAGGGGCAGGCAGTACATGGTGTGGGGCAGCATAGGGCAGTAGGTCTCCTTCACAGTGGCGTCCAGGAAGACCCGCTGGGGGCTGGCAGGTGCCGGGGAGTCAGGCATCAGCGTTTGGAGGGAGTCCTCGGCTATCTGTGGAGGAAGAGGAGCTGGCAGTGGGAGGCGGCTGGAGGGGAGTCTTCTGACCTCCTTCCTGTGTTGACCCACCCACGGGGGCCCAGTCGCTATGCTCCCCGTGAACCATGAAGGATAAACCCTTTCAGCTCCAAGAAGCCCAGCTGTTAACACCTGCACCGTGGGGGCTGCCCTGGCAGTGCTGTGGCCATGGGTCTCGCTCAGCCACTTCTTGGCTGTCCCGTCCCATGGAGAGTGAGGGCTGGGGCAGGGCAGAGGCAACAGATGGTGAAAGGGTTGAAAAAAGGCAGGAGACAGAGACAGCAAGAGGGGGTTCTCTCCCCACATGGGCACTGAGAAGAGGGGCCTCCTGCCAGCCAACTCCAGGGGAGACGCTGAGGAGCTGAGGAGCTCCGTGAGCCTCAGAGGGCCTGAGCCAGGGGGTGGAGGACTCGGGAATGGCTCCAGACGCCCCAGGAATGTGTCTGTGAGGATGTCGCTGGGTCCCAAGGGGAGAAACCACCAGCACCAGAGGTGAGGTGCTAGTTGTTCTGGGGATTTGGTAAAATAAACCAGAATATATGCAGATTGGGACCCTCCCACCCGACAGCACCCTTGAAACGAGCAAATGGGAAATGCTTGAGGGGACAAAGGACAGTGGAGGACATTAGGATCCAGATTTGGGGAAGGGGAAATAACATGCATGTCTCTAAGTACATAAAGTCAAAGGGAGGACTGGAAGGAAACAATCAAAAATCTCAGTGGTTAACATTTGGGGGTGGGATTAACAGAGCATTTTCTCCCTTTTCCATTCTTCACTTTTGTATTTTCCAAATTTTTTTACAAGGAGTGTAGTAACTTTCTCTTACGACATTCAAGACCACTGAGAGCGGTGGAGAAGTCTCAGGAGCTGAGGCCCCGTGCCCGGGGCAGGGTGGAGCGTGAGGCACCTTTACCAACCACTCCCTGCCTTTGCCCCTCTCTGGCCTGAGCCCCGTTCCCCGCCCCAGCCAGGCCAGGGGTGGCAGAAGGCAGGCTGGGGCTGGTGGAGTTACCAGGAGGAGAGACCCGCGTCCCATATTCATGGCAACGTCTCCGGTCAGCTTGTACCCTGGAAGCACCTCCTACTCCCCAGAAGATACTCACCTGGACCTGGGGGTCATCAGTAGGTGGGGTGCCCTCTTCTACCCAGACCATGCTCCCTGCAGGCATCAGGTAATAAAGTAACATAAGTAACTGGAAAATTTAAGTAACATTGTCCATATGCCAGCAGGGGTGAAGCAGAGATGGCCCAGCCCAGCAGGTCACAGCACCCAGCCAGGTCTCAGTGTGGCCTGTGCCAGTATGTCAGGTCACCATGCAGGGCAATGGTGCTACCAGGGCTAAAGCAACCAGGTCTGGCAAAGAGAAACCCCAGAGCTGGGCAGTGCCAGGGGAAGCACTTGGCAATAGTGAGGGGGTCATATCCTTTGGTCGCCCCAATTCCCTCCTTGACTCCACCCTCTGTAGTCCTCAGGCCTGTGACAGTGATGCCTCTAGGAGGCAGTGTACACCAGCTACAGCTCCCTGTTCACTGAGTCAATCAGCAGACCTTACTGAGCACCTACTACATGCTGGGAATTGAGCTGGATCTCCTCTCCCAGCATGACTCACAAAATCCCACCCAACCCAGTCCATACTTGAAATATTATGTATTTGCAATAACACTGTTCCCTTTTCTATTTCAAGGCAAATAACTATCATTTATAATCATGTTACTCAGGGGAAGTCTGTTCCTATGTTTCAACCACCTGATTTACAAATGGGTGAAAGCAACTCAAGCCATTTGTAAGCTGGGAGTTGCGTGCACTGAGGAATGGCGTTACTTACAGCTCTGCAGCATAAAAAGCCAATCACTGAGAGAAAAGGACCAGGAGTGATGGATGAGGGAAGGAGCAGCAAGAAGAAAAAGACAAGCTTTGGTGGTTATCCCAGAGGGGCACTTCTCAGTGTGTGCGGGCTCCGGGGGGCTTAGAAAACCCAGGATAGCTATGGACACGGCCCCAAGAAACACACAGCACATGCGATCCTAGGAACTGGTGTGTGATCTCTGGGGTACAGGCACTTGCAGTCCATTAAAGGACTTAAGCTTAAGAATATCTAACTCAGGGGGGTCTCCCTGGTGGTGCAAGGGGTTAAGTCCCAGCACTATGAAGCTGCCCGCAGCCACTGTAGCACAAGTTCGGTTCCCAGGCCAGGGAGGAGACCCACATGGTGCAGCAGATCTCTCCTGCCTCGCCCGCTGCTCCCCTTGGTAGTGTGTTTCATTTGATCTGCCTGTCCTGCTCCCCACTCTGTCTCTGGTGAATCCTCTCACCCCACACCTCTGGCCTGTACCCCAGCTCTTATATGCATAAATAAATAAATCTTAAAAAAAAAAAGAATATCTAACCCAGTGGTTTCCAACTGTGGCTGCACGAGACCTTTTGAAAATCCTGATGCCACAGCCCAGGCTGGCCAAGTCCGCACTGAGTGTGCACCTGGCTTCAGGAGTTTTTAAAGAGCCCCACGTGAGCCACCTGTGCAGCCGGGGCACAGCCACTGCTCTCCCCTAAACCTCTGCTTGTCGTGGCTCCCACTTGGATTCACCAGGAAATTTCTAGAAGTATTCACGCCTGAGCCCCAGCCTGCAGACTACAGTTTAATGGGCCTGGCTGGTACTATCCAGGTAGTTTTAGAGTGTAACCACGATGGGGGAACCATCGATTTGAGGAAGCCAATACAGTAGATTTTCAAAACTCAGTTCCTGGGAGGTTTCTCTCCTGAAACCCAGGCCTCCTCTCTTCCATCAGATGAGGTGAGCCATCCTCTGCCCAAGAAATTCAAGGAGAAAAGCAGTGCCCCTCCCAGCAATACAGCAGCCTGGACTGGGGCTTTCTCTAAGCAAGCTGGTCCTTTTCTATTCTGTTAATAACATTTTGAACACTTACAGTTTCTTTTTATTGCTTGCCCAATAAACTTTGGAAAAACAGGTCAGACATAAAGTATAGAGACTGAATACCTACATTTTAAATCACGGTTCTTGAATTCAAATGATTATTATTTAGTTTTAATCACTTAATTACTAATTACAAAAAAAGAAGGCAGAGAATACACAGATAAGAGATGAATTTCAAAATGAAGACAATTTGCATGAGATGCTTTCAGAATTGCTTGGTTCTTAATTCAAGGATAGACAGAGGGGAAGTGAAAGACTGAATCCTGTGCTCTCGGATGGCAGTGTGTGTCTTACTAGGTGTGGGGGTGCACTGACCCCCAGAGAGGTGCCCCAACTGGCACCTGCCTCTTCTTCCATTCTCGGGTCTCACCTGAAGAGTCCCCTGGGGAAGCCGCAGGTGTGAAGTACTCCTCAGGGAGGGAGACGCTATCTGTCTCCTGGGAGGAGGAAGAGGGCTCCACGCCGCTGTCCCAGTAGGCCCTCCCTCTGCCCTCGGCTCCAGCACACACGGTCCCTGCAGAGCTCCTCCTGGCGGGGCCCCTGGAATAGGCGCTCCAGGCCTGCTGCACCGGGATGTTCTGGCTGCACTGGGGCCTCCGCGTGGGAGCCTGCAACAGACGCGGGTCAGAGCTCGTCTGGCCGCTCCCACCAGCCTCCACCGCCAGCACGTGGTGGCACAGCCCTGGGAGCAGAGGGCCAAGTGGGCCTGCCCCACAACACAGCCCTGGGAGCAACTCCTTGTTTTCAGGGGTGTTCCAGTTCTAGGTGGTCCGGTCTTTTTCCAGAGCCACTGGGATTCCAAAAAATCCCAACACCAGCTTCCAGACCACCATCACCACAGCACTGATGGGGAACCCGCAGCGGCGGTGGCAGGCAGCACTGAGTGCTCACGTCCAGGCACTGCTGGGTTCCAGGTACACTGTCTCTGGTATTCCTCTTCACAGCCCTCCGGGGGGCTGCTGCGGGCATCTCAGTGCACAGACAAGGGGATGGAGACTTGACGGGTCAAGTGTTTGCCCGGCTCGTGCAACTAAACGGTGCAGCTGGGACTGACTTAAAAAATCTGCACTTTAATCCACTAAAAAAAATACGAGCATTCTAGGATTCCCCTTACACCTGAAAGTGTTACAGGGCAGGGAGAGGGGCCCCCCAGGACCCCTGTAACAAAAGCAGCAAGAAGAGAGTCGTGCCCAGATCTGTCACCAGGAAACCACGCTGCCCCACACAGCCCGCCCGTCACCCTCCCACGGACGTCCTCCTGCTGGCCAGAGTGGCCCAGACCTGAGTGTCGTCGTCCTCCGGCACGCTCTCGCTGGGGTAGAGGTCCTGGACCAGCAGCACGAGGGTGAGGAGGTCGGCCGGGCGCAGGGCGCTGGCGCTGTGGCTGTGGAGGGGACAGGAGGCCATCAGCACATGCCGCAGTGCCCAGCACCCTGCAGGTGGCAGAGGAGGGGGCAGGCAGGCCAGGGGAGGGCAGAGCGTGGTCCCTGCCCTCAAGGAGCTTGCGAACATGCCAGCTGACTTAATTCTTTTTTTCAGGAAACAATTTAATACATTTTCGTCACGCATTTCTTGACTCAATTCTATTTGCAGAAGGTTAAGGTATACATAAAATTAACTGGCTCGTCAGTTTTTAAAATAAAACTCGGTTGTGTTACGAAAAGAAACTGCAGATGGGAAAACCACCAGGGACTAGGAACAGCATAGCAGGAAGTCCTAAATTCAGGCTCTGTTGTATTCCAGGAAGAAATAATTCAGAGAAGGGAGTGAGCTCAGAGCTTGAGAATGGAAAAATCTGAGGTTTCATGGAAGAGATGGGTCCTGAAGGTTTGCGGGCCAGGAGGTGGAGAGAACAGATGTGGGCGAGTGGGGGCCAGGCGACCTTGGCTCACCTGGAGTAGAAGGCCAGCAGCTTGGAGTGCACAAGTAAGAAGGCGTGCAGGGCCTCCTCGCCGGCCCGCCTGGGGCTGGAGTTAATGGCCTGCACGACATGCCGCTCCAGAGCCTCGATGCACAGCTCACAGAGTTGGGGGTGAATAAGCCGCTCCACAGCCTGGCCATGGTGGGTGGGGAGAGGAAGCCATGTTACCCACCACCTCGCCTGCTCTGCTTGTGAGCACAAATTCCAAACTGAGCAAGTACTACACGCCAGACACCTGGGAACAGGGAGACTCAGACTGGTACTGCCCCTGCCTTCCTGGGGTTTACAGTCTGGTCAGGAGACGCTAGGCTCTGCGCTAGATGTGCAAAGGAACAGATAAGACCAGTGCTGAGTGGTACTGAATTAGAAAACAAAGCAGAGACCTGTTAGGGTGGGGTGTTCAAAGAAAACGTCCTTGAAGAGGTGATCTTTAAACTGATACCTGAGGAACAAGAAAGCCTGCCAGAAAAAGAGGGAGGATTATATGCAAACACCCTGAGGTGGTGAGTTTGAAGCAGCAACTGAAATACAAGGCAAGACTTATGCATATTAGAAGATTTTCTAGCAAGTACATTAAAAAAGTAAAAGAAGTAAAATTAAATTTTGATAATTGATTTTACCCTATACATCTAAAATGTAATTTTAACACAATATAAAAGCATTATTAGTGGAATACTTGACATTCCTTTTTTTGTACTAAATCAACAGAATCAAGCATAATACACTTTGGACTACTTTTTAGGTGTCTAAAAGTGAATGCAAAACACATTTAATAGAGCTAAACATAATTCAATGCTGAAACGAAAAGAAGCCCCAGATGGCCAGTGCAGCGAGTGAGGGCAAGAGAAGCATGAGATGAAGCTGGGGTTGGCAAGCTGACAGCATATCATACAGGGCTGGAAGGCAGAGAGAGGAATCTGGATTTTAGCTTGATTGCATTAGATCACTTCCTACAAGAAGCTTTTCCTGTTGCAATAGAGTGACAACTCCGTCCTTTGTGCCACCGTGAGTTTTGATAAGAAACCCAACATGGCAGTACCCAGGAAGTTTAATTGTATTTTTTAGTATATTTGAGTGGCTGATTTCCCCTCAAGGACAGGGACTGTCTGTAGTCATCTCTGTACTCCTAGGGCCTGGCATACCTCAGTTCATAATCATTTCCTGGCAGAAGGGATAGAATAAGTGGGGGTAAGAAAATGAATTCCTTCAGATCTATTTTCCAGTTTACTAATTCCCTTTGTAACTATGTCTTTGATACTATTTTACCCATCCCTTGAGTTTCTCATTTTAACTATTACTTTTGCATTTCTAAAATATCTAGATGGTATCTTTTTCAAAAATGCCTGGTAATTTTTTTAGTTTCTTGTTATTTTTGTGTGTGTATGAGTCTAGGTTTTAAGTCTTTAAGTATCTCATAGTTGTTTCATATTTTATACCTAACAATGCCAACATATGAAGCGCCTTAGGATCTGGGTAGGTTGGTGACTGATTTCCCTCACTCATGGTGGCTTAATTTTTTGTGCCTCTGACCTTAAATTGTGAGCTCATGTTTGTTTGCTCTTAATTCTTTCTCAAAACTAATGATTTTCAAACTGTAGTTCATGACCAGTATAATCAACATCACCAGGTATCTTGTTAGAAATGCAAAATCTTGAGTCTCCAATTCTCTCTCCCCAAATGAGTGAGAAACTGAGGGTGAGGCCCAGCCAGCTGCATCCACCCAGCCTTCCAGAGGTTCTGTCGTACACCGGAGAACCACAGATCTAGAGAGGACGCGTGTGTGCTGATGCAGGGCACCAGGGAGTGCTACTGACAATGGCCTCCCTGGCACCTCAGCTCCCTCGGGCTGCTCAGCTTGAGGCTGAGCTTCCTGCCTGGTGTGCTGGTATCATCATTTATACTCAGGCAACAGTGCCTTTACTGTGTTCTGCTTATTTGTCATCATTTTCCATTCTAGTTTCAGTTCAACATGATTTCTTTGGAGGAGGGATTCAGAGATTTCCATAACTTACTCTGTGTCCAAAAACTGCATTAGACTGTTTTATCTAGGATCTGTTTTACTGTAGGGGAGCCCATCAGAATAGCCAACCTGCCACGCAGCCAGAAAGCACAACTCTCTAAATGCACGAGCTTTAGGATCTGTGCCCTCACTCACCAGGGTCAAAACATGACCTTAAAGTTGGTGGCCCCTCTGACCTGGCACTTCTGTGGCCCTTGGGCTCTGGCACCCAGCAGTTACCTCCACAGCGAAACACTGCTCCTGCTCCCGCAGACGGCTGTAGGTGCACAGCAGGCTCTGGAAATGCTCCCACACCTGCAGGCGCTGTTCCAGGTCTGGGGGCCGCAGCCTGATGGAAAGGGTGGAAGAGATCGTGACAAAGCTGGTCATCCCCAATGTCTCAGATCACTGTCAGAGCTGGGCAAGTTCCCGACACATGGCTGAGCACACCGGGGCCCGCTGGGGCTGTGCCCCCACTGTGCAGAGAAGAGGAGTGAGGTGGGTACGGAACCAGAAGCCACGTGCCTGAGCAAACTGCTTCACTTCTCAATGTCCCTCACACAGACATATGGCATGAAGCCAGCAAGAGACCCAGGAAGGCACCTGGGGTTTCTACAGTCTAGCTTCTGCAGGGCACTGTAAAGAGAAAATGCTGGATTTTCTTTAAGGCAGGGTCACGCAAGGATTGCAGTCATCTCAACGCTGACAAGCTCCGTATCAGAAGACACGGTTTGTATCTCAGGCACCCACTATCTGCAGCATCTGCCAATGAAACTGTTCTGCCTGGGCCAAAATGATTTGTGAAATGGCATTTGTTAGCTAATTGGTAAGTGTCCCAAATGTGTGAAATGACACTAGCTAAGTGATGACGTGGCTTGCACGGTACTTGCTCACTGCCTTTCAATTCAGAAGATTCAGCTTCTAATCCTGCCACTCCCCAATCCATACTTGAGAATCAGGGGTGTCCCCTCCATGAACTTCTCTCTTCTGGGTCTACATTTCACTGCTTCCCTGGGTCCTTCCCACCTCAGTGTACGCTCTCACCACCATTCTCTGTCACTGGGTTCTTTGTGGGCCCAGCGATGGGTTTGCAGAAGACTTTCACAAGGTTGTGTGCGTGCGCTAGACGCACATCTTTCCTGGAGGGAGAGTCTAAAGCTTTGAGAAGCTGGGCGGGACCAGCACAGACCAGGCTGGTGAGGACAGAGGAGCCTCACAGGAGCACTGGCAAGAGCACTCTACTGGGAGTCCAGAGCTCACATTCTGGGCTGGGCATTGCCAGCACCAGCTGATGGCCCTGGGCAAGTTATTTAAATTCTCTCTCCTCCATTTTCTCATCTGTAAATCCAGGGGTTAGAGGAGAGGTCAAGGTTCTTTTGAGCTCTGCTCCTCAGACCAGGCGCCCAGCAGGGCAGGGTGTGGATGGCAGCTCCGCAGGGGCTGGGCACTCACTGCCAGGCCCCAGGGGTCTTAGAAAGGACACAGAGAAGCAGTGCCGCAGACTCACTCTTTTCGGATGAGCTGGCTGTCCACTGTAACCAGCCCGAAGTGCACCTCGAACAGGTACTTGAGCACACACAGCTTCCGACGCAGGTCCCCCTCACTCTCCGTGTGGTCCCCATTGATGGCGATGAACAGGCATTCTCCGAACTGTGGGTTGGCGGCCTGAGGTCAGGGGTCACCTGCCCTGGCCCCTGGGGACAGCCGGGGGGGGCTCGGGTCCCAGGGGTTTTTGATGAGACGCAGCTTCTGCCTTTTTAAGGAGTCTGAAGTGCAACTTAAGGGAGAGGCCTGTGGACTGCCCCTGGAGTTGAGGGGAGAGGCGGCCAGGCCTGGGCTACTCACCAGGTGAAGGGCATACAGGCAGTTGTCGTTTTCTGTTGAGAAGCACGTGTATGTGTCCGAGAGCTTCTCCAGCATGGTCATGGAGGAGATGATGACCGGGGCTAGGAGGGTGCTGAGCTGGTCCTCCAGGGCGGGGAGCTGCCAGGGGAGAAGACAGTAACTCAGCTGAGAGTGACAGACATCCGGGACGAAGGAATGAACAAGATCCTCGCATCGAGGGTCTGCATCGTTTGAGGCCAGCGTGGGAGGGTGGGAAAAGTCAGTTAGCTAATTGTGCTGGTCAGACTAGGAATCTAGAAGGAAATGTAAGGACTTAGGCTACATTTCCACAGTCTACAGAATGTTTGGGACATTTACTGGACAGCTGGCAGCTCTAAGGAAGCTGGCTATAGGTACCGAAGTCCGTGCTCTCGGTTGCAGTAAGTCTTCATCAGAGAACGTAACGTGGTCAGAGGAAAGGACAAAGAGACAGGAGAGATGTTCACTGCAGTCAAATCTGCAGCAGCAAGAATAGGAAAAATGTAAACATCCAGTACCAGGGAAATCATTAAGTAAACAACAGTACATCTAGATGATAGAAGAATGTAGTCACTTAAAATAGTGGAGTGTTTCAATGACATGGAAAATTCCTCTGATGCCATGTAATGCTGGGGGTAGAAAACCAGTTGGGAACACTCTGTATTTTTAAAGGCAGCTAAAAATATTCCAGTCATTGCTGTTAAGGTCGGCACGTCTGGATAGAGAGATGAAGAGCGGCTCCTCCCTACTGGGTGTCTGTTCCTGCACTTTTCCTGGTTCCACAACAAGCACACATTCACTTTTGTAAGCTCTCCCCACACCCGCTCCCCAAACTCTTCTCTCCAAAATAAAAAACAAAACAAAAGTAAGAAGAAGCTGAACAAATTCACTGAAAGTATGTGAATAAAAATGGAATAAAGTCAGTGGCATGGACCCAACTCAAATTCTCAACACTGGAATGAAAAAGCGGGAAAGGACAGGTGTGCCTGATTTCAGGAGCCCGGGAATGAATGAGGAAGCCGGAGGCTGCGCTGGTGAAATCTGCAAGGAACTGAGTTAAGACCTTGCCCTGAAAGAGAACCAGCCAGGGGCAATGTGCAGCATTCAAAATACGAGTGGGACACAGTCCTGTGCCAGCTCAGATGGTGCCTCCGGGCCACCATGAAGCCACCCACACAGTGGCTCCCTGCGCTCAGGTTTATCTGTGTGCAGATGGATTCACTGTATGTTGTCCCTCTTGAGACTCTAAATTCCTTGAGTGCAGGACGTGCTGCTGTGTTCCCTGCACTACCCATGGGGGCTGGCACACAGTAGGTCCTCATTCTCTGTAGAATACTCCTCCACAAAAGCAAACATCTGCTGAATAATTCACACACCGCAATCCTCTTGCACTGTCACAAGCAAGTTACATTAGTAACGCGCTTAAAATTGAAGCTTCTACTTCTTCAAAATCAGCTCTTTCTGCAGGTGTAGCAAGAATTTTTCTTGGTGGAGGTGATGAAGTGATCTGGTGTAGGTACAGTGTAAGGGACATTCTCCTATTCTACCAGGTAGAATTATAAGGTGATGTGGTATCTTTGAAAGGCCTTTGATTTGAGGCTTCTGTTTTTAGGAATTGCTCCTATGTAAAGAATCAGGCATGGGGTAGGGTTCAAGCACAAATGTTCCCTACATGCCCTATGCTGTAGTTTTAGTAAACTAAAAGCAACATGTATATCCAGCATTGGGGAAAGGCTAAATAAATGATGCTACATTTATTCATATATCCTGGAATGCAATACTTCCATAAAGATGTATGCTTTTGAGAATATTCAACATAATGGAATAATACTTTTGATGTACTGAAAAGGAAAAGTAGGAAATAAAAATATATGTGTGGTATGTCCCCAACTGTATATAAAAGATAAAGACCCAAAGAAAATATATTAAAGAGCTAATAGCTCTGTGTAGTAGAATTATGGGTCATTTAAAAACTACTCCTCTGCATTTCCAAATTTCCTACAATTAATTCAAGTTATTTATAGGATCAGGAAAAAAGTGCTGTGTACATAGAAAGTGCTTTAAAGACTTTTTTCCTCTACATTAGTCATTTAGGAACTGTAAAATCAGTTTGTCCCTCTGCCAGGTTCTCAATAAAAAGGAAGAGAAATACTATTAAACAGTTTGCTTCTTGAGTTGCCCTCACTGAAATTATGATAGCTCAAGAACTGATACACATACAAAATTCTTACTTTAAAAATTATAGGCACTGACTGCTTTTTAAAAATAATACAAGTTTCTAGTTTAAATAAAATGACTTTAATGTCCATGACCTCTAGAACACTGTTTTATTTTTAAAGACCACGACAAGTGCATCCTGGTGCCACGGGCACAGTCTGCTAAGGCGGAGTCTGAGTCGGCTCGGTGATGAGGCACCCATGAGAGCAGGTGGGAAAGGGAGAGGCAATGGCACTCGCTGTTGCAGGAATGGGAGAACGCCCCGTCCCCACACACAGCATCCCCAACAAGGCATCTAATCCAAAATTAATCCGGAAAAGGTTTTCAGAACATATTATTCCTTTAAAATGTAGACTAGAAGCTGTGTAAGTGAAAATGACAACTGTCTCAGCGGACTATGAAAGTGTTAAACTAATGTCCACGTGCAAAAGGAAAAAAATGCTTTAATCCATACTTGCCACCATATATAAAATATTCCAAATGGACCACTAGACCTGTTGTAAAACCTGCATCTGTAAAACTTGGGGAAAACTCTTTGTGATCTTGGGTTAGGCAAAGAACTGCAGCCATGACCTCAAGAGCATCATCCATAAAAGCAAAAAATAAACAGACAAACTGGAGTTACCAAAATCACAACATTTGCGTACTGTTAAGAGGATGCAAGGACAAGACCAGAAAGGAAGGAATCTGCAAAGCAGATATCTACTGAAGTGTCTGCAACCAAGTTCTATAAGAAACTCTCAAAACTTCTTTCTCATTCTTTTATCTTCTTTAATGAAGTGTCTGTTGAAGTATTTTGCCCATGTTTTACTGGTGTGATTGATTCTATAATTATATAGGGGCATTCACAGCAAGTCACTTACACTTAATTAGTCTGTTTAAAAAATTAGTGTTAAACTTATGCTAAAATTTTTTAGGTAAAGACCCAATGGCACCGAGTTTCTCCACTGTGTTGTCAAAATTCTGTCTCCCTCCTGCCCTCCTTAGGCCAACGGGCCCTGCTGGGGTAGGGTGAGGTCAGCGCATCAGTGCCCAGAGGGTGTCAGGGACACTGCGTCAAGCAGACCCCCGTGTCCACGCCTCAGGCCGGGCCAGGCGGAGGACACAGTTACTCCTGCCCCTGGCTTTGCAGCCCACCCCTCCTTCCCTGCGCTCACCTCTTCTCCCACATTCTCTGTCCGGCCAAACTTCAGTGGCAGGCTCTCTTCAAACTCCTTGTCTGTCCAGTAGAAGAGGATCTCTGCGCTCTCCGTAGCTACCAAGACGCACTTCATCTGCCAGGGAGGAGCAAGAGCAAGGTCACCTCCCCGCCCCACACCCATGAGCTCAGCCTGAGAAGCCCCGAGGATCTCCCGCCACAGACACCTACAGAGCCCCACTGCGCACCACCACAGGGTCTTCCTGATGTGGCTTCCTTGGGGCCTCCTAACAGCCTGACAGAGCAGGAGGCTTCGGGTCACAGCGCAGGGCACTGGGCTCCAAACCCAGGCCTGTCCGATGCCAATACTAGGGCTCTGCCCCGCCCCCTCCCCGCAGCATCAGCCCTAGAAGGATGGATCCAGTTCTTGGTGTGGACACAGCTGGCCAGCTGTGCAGGCAGTCAGGCTCCTGGGACAGCCAGTGCCACACCGGAATGGGGGCCCGCTGTGGACCCTGCCCTGGGCAGCCTCGAGAGGTCTCTCTTCTCAAGTGAAGCACTGTTTCAAAGCCATGGGGACCCGGGCGGCATCACAGAAATCTCACAGGTTCCTCCCGCTCTGACCACAGGCCCCAACTGTCCGTGAATCTTTCCCACGTCCACGGAGCCGCTGCCGCCTCTGCGGGTGCCCTGGACCTGAACTTCTGTCCCATCGCGCACACCCACCCTGTGCCACGCATTTCCATGCTGGATTATACCGAACAGTTCTTAACTACAACTGGTCGGGTCTAAATCCAGAGCGCCCCACACTGGACCCTGGGGTACAGCGGGCCACTGCTCCCCCTCCCTTAGGGAAGGGCTGCTGGGCAGCCTGGTGACGCCCAGCCCCAGCCAGCGGTTTGCAGCAGGGGCTCCCATGCGCTCTGTCTCTCCATGTGCCACGCAGACAGGGTCCGCCGTCTGGGTGCTGGACACGACGAGCAGGCAGCTCTGCGCTGACTCGTGAGTGCGTGTCCAGTGCCCTCCATGAGATCCATGTATCTCGAGGACCTGGACACAGCCACTCTCAGGGCTGTGCGACCAGCTTGTTAGTCCAGATAGAGCCCAGTGATTTAACAGGCGCTCATGCCCAGCCTGGATGCAAGGGAGGGCAGAGAGAATGGGCACAATGGCATCAGGGTGCAGGACTGGGGCAGGGAGAGAGGGTGAGAGGGCTCTTCAGAGCCTGGGAGAACTCAGGCCACTGTCTGCCCACCGCCTGCCTCTCACAGCTTCTGAGCGCTGCTGCCTGCCTCCTTCAGCCCCTAGCCAGGCAGGATCGTCTACCTCGGCGAGGAACACGGAGGAGCTTCCAGACAGCCAGAGGGTCAGAAAGGGCTGCAGTAGACAGGCTCAGTGACCAGCTCACAGGAGAGCAGCTTAACATGCTGGGTCCTGCAAATGCTTAAAACAGAGAGGTCATAAGCACAGGCAGAGGCTCTTGCCCCGACTACTGCTGGTTCCCGCAAGTGGACAGGCTGGGGATGGACTGAGTGGGCAAAGGCCTCTCTGCTCAGAGCACGCTTCCATGGACAAGACCTGTGGCCCCTCCGGACATGGCAGTTACACACATTCCTTCCTTCCCACCACCAGTTTCCTTCCACTATGGGTAACTCAGAGCCACGGTGTGGTCAGCTAATTCTCCTGGCAATCCCAGGGCACTTGCTCTGCGAGGGGCTGTAGGAAGACAGCATGGTACACCCCTGGATGCAAAGCAAACCCGGTGAGAGGAGTGAGGGGGTATCCTGGGAAGAGGCAAAGAACAGCAGTGAGACCGAAAGGCTCCAGATACCTGGCTCTAGTTTTGGCTTTCCAGAAACAGACCTGGGTTCCCCCTTCCTGCAGCTAAAGGGGAGGGTGGGTGTGTCTCCGTAACCAGGCTGCGGCCCTAGCAAGCTCTGCCAGGCAGTTACTGTTTCTCAGCTCCCTGTCTTCAATAAGAGGATAAACTAAACTTGCTCCAGAATCACGCATATTTTGATGGTTAAGGACAAGAACAATACAAAGCTTTAGCTTAATTAGGAACCCAAAAGTGTCAGCAAGAAAGAGGCAAGTGGGGTTTGCTGGGGCCGGCTGGGTCCAGCACCTTTTGCTTTGTACTTACTACATGGCTGCGTTTGATGCCACGTTCCCAGGAAACTGTTTTTACTAGGCCTCAGGTTCTACTTTTGCATTCCAAATATCTGTTGAAAAGCGAACCTCATCAGTTAGCATCTCCCCTGCCCTCCGTCCTGCTGTGAGGAGGAACACCAGACTCATGAGGAGCTGCAGCAGGGGCCAAGCTAACCTGGGGGCACCCCAGCACCCATTTTCACCTCCCTCTGCAGGAAGGGACCCCTGTGGCTGCAGCTCATCCCAGCAGCTTGGTCTTGGGGGCCCCTTTTGGAGCCTCTCCCTCGCCACTGCTGGACTCAAGGACCCACAGTGCAGAGGGCAGGTGGGCGGCGGGGCTCCAGCGCCCCCTCCCCCGCAGACTTCCCATTTGCCCAGCCCGCAAGAGTTTAGCTGCTTCACCCCCGCGGGTACCCCGACCTCACCGCTGCCCTACGAAGAGGGCACTCGCTCTCCTTCTTGGAAGCAGAGACTTAGACTGCGAGAAGTGCAGCGGCGGGTGGGGCCCAGGCCGGTGAGCCACTTCCGGGAGGGCCTCGCAGGGTCCCGGAGGCAGCCCCCCAGCCCACTGAGGGGGCCGCCCAGGCGATGCTCCTCCCGTCGGGGAGACCCACATACCGGTAGCTGCCCAACACGCCCAGCCGGCCCGGCCCAGCTGCGCTTCCGGGTGCACCACGCGACCGCCCACGTGACCGCCCGCCCCGAGCCGGGAGCACCAGGCGGCCGCCGTCCCCTCCCGCCCCGCCGGTTCGAGCCCCGCCCCTGGCGGCTGAGCGGCAGCTGCGAGCTGGCAGCTTGACCCCGGAGCTCCGACCCACGCCGTCGGGTGGCCGCCCCCCCCCCCCCGCCCCCGTGTGTCTACCCGGAGGGCGCGGAGACCCACAGGGTTGGGGCCTCGACAGCAGCTTTCAAGGGCACCGACCGCATCCAGCCCTCTTCTAGGCGCTTCTGCTTGCCTTAGCTCTAGGGACTCCCTTTGAGGCACCATTTCACAGAATAGGAAACTGACACGCAGGGGGAGCAATGACTTGCTGGGGGGGTGGGCGGGGGCTAGTCAGGAGCAGAGCCCAGACTTCCCGCCTTTGGCTGGGCTCTTTCCCAGCCTCTGGCTGTACCTGTGCTGAACACAGGTGTGGGGAGAGCTGCCCTCTGCGATGGTGTCCCCATCCCTTCCTGGGAGGAGACAGCCTGCAGAAGGGCCCAGCTGCCCATGGAAGGCCAAGGCTGGGATTTCTTTTTAAGGGTTCTCGCCATTGTGAGGGGCATACTAGGGGCTTTGCTTTGAACCCGTGTTTGCAGGAGTAGCCGGAGTGGTTAAAGGGGGATACCTGGGTAGCTGATGAAAATCATGGACAGGGCTAAATCCCCACCCAAGCGCCCCCCCACCCCCACCCCCCCTTGCCATCTGGGAGCACTGGGCGCAGCCGCGGCTTTGGCTGTGCCCTGTCTCCCTGCAGTTTGCCTTTTCACGTTTTTGATGGCCTCACGTATAGCACAAGTTTTCACTGTTGATGTAATCCAATTTGTCTGGTTTTATTTATGGCCAGGTTTTTTGTATCAAAATAATATTTCACTTGGGTAAATAGCTAGGAGTGTTGGGTTGATTGGGAGGTGTTTCTATGAAACTGCTGAACTGTTTTCCAAAATACGATATATGTACGGCTTTTGCATCCCTCCCTGCAATGCTGAGAGTATACTTGCAGTGTAGACTTTGTTAGCGCTCGTGTTGTAATTTTTTAGCTTTAACCATTCTAGTGGGAATTTAGTGGTATCTCATTAAGGTTTTAAGTTCCATTTTCCTAATGACTAATGAGGTCAAACTTTCTTTTCAGGTGCTTACATCACACTCATGTCTCATCTCCACTGAAGTGTTCAAATCAGCTGCCCATTTTAAATTAGGCTTTTTCTTATTATTTGTATGACTACTTTATATATTTGAATACCTACCCCATATCAGATGATTGTCTTTTTTCTTTTTATTTTTCTCTGCCAGCCTGTGGCTTTGTGTTTTCATCTCTTCTGACTTCTGAAGAATAGACATTTGTGTTTTTTGTGACCTGCCTAAAAAATTTCTTTGCCTAAATCGGGGCCTCAAGTACTTTTTATCCTGTGTTTTCTCCTAGAAGTTTTATATTTCTAGGTTTTCCGTTTAGGTCTATGATTATTTAGAGCTGAGTTCGGTAGATTAGTGTGAGAGGCTTGAGGTGTTCATTTTTGTTTGTATTTGGATATCCAATTTTTCTAGCAGAGCTTGTTGAAAAATATCTTTTCTACACTGAATTACTTTGGCACATTTGTCTCAAATCAATTGGATCTATATATCATATATCAATCTATTTCTGAGCTTTTAATTCTGTTCAATAAATTTTGAAGGATTTAAATCATACAAAGGATTTCATTCATTTTCTCTAAGAAGCAATTTTTGTTTACATCAATTTTCATTGGTCTAGTCTTTATTTTACCAATTTCTGCTCTGATATTTAGTGTTTCCTTTGTATTTAATCTGCTCTTTATTATTTCTAAGGTAGAAACTAGCCCACTGTTTCGAACCTTTTGTCTTTGTTAACAAAGGGATTTAAAACTATAGATATTTCCCAAGGAATTTCTTTATCAGCGACCAAAACTTTGATATGTTGTATCTTCACTTTCAACTAGTTCAGAATGCTTTCTGACTTTCCTTTTGATTTCTTCTTTGACCCTTGAGTTATTTAGAAGTGTGTTATTTCCAAATATTTGGAGATTTTCCAGTTACTTTTCTACTTTGCTTTCTAGTTCAGGTTCAGTTAGTCGGAAGATATACTTCGTGTAAAGATCTCCTTTAAAATTCTTTTACATTTAATTGATGATGTAGGATATGGTCTGTCTTGGTGAATGGCCCATGTGGACTTGAAAAGCTTACATATTCTTTTGTTGGACTGAATGATCTATTGAAGTCAGTTGGGTCAACTTTGTTGATAGTAACAATCAAGCTCTTCTATACCCTCAGTGATGTCCATGTTCTCCTGCCACTCACTCTGTGTGCCAGGCACGTACTGATGCTCATAGCACCTGTGGAGGTCAACACTATGGACTCAAGAGAGCGCCTGGCAGTCTGGATGTTGAAAGGACTACATGCAAGAGAAACACGCCTTACCCCATCACCACCAATGAATGTTACACGATTTACAGGTAAAAATGAACTTTGATTGTGTTAAGCCATTGAGATTCTGGAGTTTGCCTGTTATTGCAGCTCTGAGTTACTCTAATATAATCAATGGCATCTAATTTGAATTATAAACTTTAATTTCCACTTCGGGAACCTGAAGCAAAGCTCGTGGGGAAAGGAGGAGGGGAGGGTAGCTCATCATAGAATCAAAGATCCCCAGTGTGTGCTAGTTCATCAGCAATCAAGGTCAAGTTGAAGTGTGGACAGCGTGGCCTACCCCTCCCCACACAACACCCTGAGAACAGAATGTTAGAGTATTCACATTTTATTACTTACAACAGAACATTACCTCAAAATGTAAACTACCTCATGGACCCCAAATCTCTGCAAATCATCAGGTTCTTAGAAACCTTAAAACAATCTGCTTTCTGGAAGAAAATATTAACACCTGTTAAAATCCCCTGCACAGAGAAGGAACTCCCCGCGAGGTGTTCCTGCACTCATTTTGCCAACTTCCAGACGAATAAAACTAAGGTCTTTTTTTCCTTCTTCCAAAAAATATAATTTAATACATAACATTTACAACTTGAAAAATAATCCTAGAATATCTTCATGAATAACTAGAAGAGTCATGTTTGTGGCAGGCGCTGTGAAGAAGGGCCCCTTCTTCTCTTTGGGTGATGGGACAATGAGTTATTCCCCAGCCAGTCTTTGGGGCCTCCCAGGGGCTGCTCTGGTATTGGGAGAAAATGGATAGCAAAGCAATTGATTTGCTCTATTTTGGATTTCTTGTTTTAGAACAATATTTGCAAATAATATCACATCCCAAATCATAAATTAAGACTTATAATTTAGTCTGGGAAGGCTTAGAAAAGCTGTCAAACTACTGTCAGAGGCAGTGGGTGTGTGGGTTCAAGTTCTGCCACTTACCTTCAGGACTTAGAAATATCAGGAATCATCATCTATGGTGGCTGGTGGTTGTGGAAGTGATCTTAAAATTGTTTTACAGGAAAACATGGAGAGGAGCAGACCAGGAGCACAGCTGATGGACCCAGGAGAGACTAGATCCAAACTCGAGAGCCAAGGAAGTTGAGAGCACACCTTCCTCTCATCGGAGCTGCTGGCCGACTCCCCCAAACCAGAAATGAATTGTGCTGGGCAAAGGCATTGCTAGGGTTCCCTGAAGATACATAGAATATTAAGAAAACTGGCTGTGGGCAACACACCGGTGAGAAAAAGGTGTGCCCAGCCAGCCCAAGGAGAGAGAGCGAGGTGCAATGAGAGCAGATCTGGGTTCCAATTCCGGTTCTGCCACTCCACTTATCTGGACAACCTCAGACAAATTCCTTCTGACTCTAAATTCTTGTCACAGGACTGGGCATCACAAGCCTTTGTGTCCCTGCTAGTGGAATTCAGAGGAAGTGATTCTGTATGCGCCAGTTGTTTGGGCCTGATAACAACTGTTTCTCTTTGAAGAAGAGAACTTACTACCTCATTTTCAATTCTGCTACATCCTAAGAAAAGATTGCAAACGATTCTACAATCAAAACTTAATTCCCTCTTGGTACAGCAGATTTCCTTGGGCTGTGGGTGGGGGGATAAAGAGGCTGGCAGAGGAGAGGTGTGCAGTTGGAGAGTGAGTCAAGGAAAAGAGAATCGGTAGTGTCCAGATGGGGAAGGCAGCGCTGAGGCTGGAGAGAAAGGAAAGCGGAGGAAGTCAGGTTGTTGTTTAAATGTTTACGTCCCTTCTTCCCTTGCCTTCTCCAAGGCCACATCTCCATTGTTTTTGGTGGCTCTATTGATATTTCAATCTTTAAAAGTCCTTTTTCTGCCCCAGTGTTCTTGTTGTTAAAGGGGCTCACTTGTTTTGCCTTTGCTTCTGCAGGCATTATGCACAGCCGTTTTGTTTCAGAAACAAGGCCATTCTCGATGGGTTTCCGAGGTGAATCCTACAGCTGCCTCCATCCCAAACCTTGGGCCCTGAGTGCGTGAGGAGGAGCTGCTGTGCCCCTGCCAGGCCTGGCCCAGACTGGTTCCCAGTCCTCCCCACTGCCCTACCCCGAGGCCGCCGAGGCTCCCCGTGCTGGTCGGTCGCTCTGATGGGGGCCTCTCAGCAGAATCTGCCACAACCTTTCCCGCTTCGGAGGGTGCAGCGTGGACGCATCTGCCCCTTGGACTGCTCTACTACTGGGGAGGGCGTGGGGGCTGCAGAAGGCAGTGCTGGGAGTCCCAGGCCTTAGTGTCACTGGAACCCAGTTCTTTTTTTAACTCCCAAACTTTTCTCTTACAACGAGAATGCTAATATCCCACAATTGCAGACTTTTCTGGGCACTAGAAGAATTGAGACTTTCTCTTCTAATAATAATGAGAATTTGTTCTGAGCTTTTGCGATAAGGAAGGAGAAAGAACATCCTTCCTAGAGGCAGGAAGAGCAGAAAATCATTTCAACAAAAGGCACAGACTTCTCATTACACATTATTATGCTTTCAAGTGAGCATTTCCACAAGCCCATTCTTTGGTTCAAAATAAAGTGGCTCTTAAGTCTTAGATTATCTCAGCCATGTCTTGTTTTAGGAAGAAAACTCTGACCTGGGGAAGCTGGGATGAGGCCATTGTCCTCGATGAGGGACCCAGATAAGGCAGGCGGCTAGAGGGAGGATCACGGTGCTGAGTTTGCCACTTGCTGTTTCCTGGGGGGAGGGTGATGGGGAAATCCCTTCCAAGGAGACATCCCCACTGACTTAGTAATTACCCCACCCCAGAAGGGGAAAACCGGGACAGAGGTCCTATGCTAAAGCCTGCACGGAATGTGATGTGGAAAGTCTCTGGGTGTCCTTGGAACAATGCAAATACATCTTCCATCAGACAGCTGCACAGTTAGACTCACAGGACTCCAAAGATAAATTTCACAGATTCCCTCCTCCCCTTTATTAACTTAAAACATGCCAGACCTCTTAGGAGCAGCATCTACAATGCAGAGGAAGACCAAAGAAGCGGAAACCGCCTGGCTTCTGCAAGTGCAGAGCTTGAGTAAAGAACCGCACTTATTTGCAGTGTTAGCATGGCACACTGGAGGCCCAAGTGGCACTGAATTAGCAGAGCTAGTTGAGAGAGAGGTAGAGGTGGTGAGTCTGTGAATTGGGCAGCCATTGAACTTGGCCGTTAGCTGAACAGGCTCTGGGTCATCTACAAAGCTACCATTCTCCTGGGTGCCCATGGACAAACCAGAGACCCTCTCCATGCCTCATAGAAAAATGGGGTTAACAACTCTAACTCCTTTGGGGCTGGGTCCACAGGAGCCTCTGGCAACTCCTGTTGTCCCAGGGTCCCAGCAGCTGTACTGTACCCCCATGAAGAAGAGATTTTGATAGCTGCACATTTTTTGACAGTTTGAGAAAACAACTTTGTGTCTCTTTTCTCCTTGCCTCTCTCCTCCTTGCTTCCGCCTGCTGCTTCTCCTCCTTTCTACCCCAGCCTTAACCCTTCTGCCTCCTCCCCTCTAGGGCTGCAGCTTCAGTGGGAGGTGCACACTTCTAGTGAAGGGGCCCCTCTGGGTAGCCAGGAGCCACAGCAGGCTCTGCACCTCCTGCAGTGACCCCAGGCTGAGTGCACCCATGACCGGGCTCAGCCCTGTTCTCAGTTTCCCCTTTTTAGCCTAAGCACACACCTCCCATGTAGCATTCCTCGTGTCCAGTGACAGACATTGGTCCGCTCTCTTCCTTGTCTATGAGTGGGCCTGTCAGCAGCTTCTTTCCCCAGCTCTCAGTCCTCCACACTGAGAATGCTTGATCTTTTCCTTTATCTAATCCACCTCCTGTCTCTTACCTTCCGGCTCACTCTGCTGGGCATCTTAAGCCGCCTCCCCTCCCCCTCCGATTCTGTCCCTTCACAACAGCAGAAGTTGGAGCCCTGACATTGTCAAATGTCACCTCCTTTGAAAAAAAACACCATCCATGCCATTTATCCCAAGAAAGAAAATCACCTCACAGAAAAGAAAGTCATTCCAGTTGTGGCTTGTTTGCAAAGACCCACGTCCCCCTTGAATCACACAGAAGGTCCTCATCCTGAACTTAAGTGACCTGACCCCTTCACACCCACTCTTCAGCTTCCCACCTACCACCCCACAGAGCCCCATCTGACCTTGGTCTCCAGGCTCCCCTCCCCAACATGGTGAACCGAAAGCTTGTTCTGTGCTCAGATAAGTCCATGTGGAATGGTGTGACCTCATCCTCTGGGATGGCCAGATCTGGCTTCTGCCTGGTACGTGCCACTGTGAGGCATGCGGCTGCCCAGGAGGTGGCAGGAAGACACTAGACGCCATGTTCTCGTAGTGGTAACTTTTGGTTTATACCAAACCGTTAAGGGCTTGCCCCAACAAACCCTTATCCCCTGACTTCTGAGGTCTGTCCAGTTGGGGTGTGTGTGTGTGTGTGTGTCTGTGCACGTGTGCATGCCTGCTGTGTGGGTGGTTTGGTGCACTTTCTCTTTGTACTAAAACTCTCCTGCACAGCACAGTCACATGATGGATGGTGATTGCTTTTTGTGGCGCCTAGTCCGTTGCTACAGTCCACTCAGTGACTCCTGTTACCTGACTACATGCCAGCCCGGGGAATCTAGATGCACAGAGGAATAGAACCTTCTTACAAAGTCTGGAGTATGATTGCAATTTTACTTTTGAGGGACCCGCTTCCCAGAGAAATAGCCGGTGATGGATGCCATCCAGGAACCCAGACGCACACACTCAGACGTCAGCGGGAAGGGACAGACACAGCTCACCCAGCAGACCAGCGCTGACTCACCGCGTGCCCCCTGGGGAGAGGTGACAGGAAGCCCTGAGCAACAGCAGGGGACAGACAGAGGAAGGAGTGAGAATGGGACTGGACTCGGGAAGGTCCGCCCAGTTCTTTCCTTCTTCATCTTCTGCTGAGGGCAGCAGCTGCAGGCTAAGGAAGGTCGTTGTCCTAGTGCTGAGTGACCAGGATTGTGGGAGTGGTTAGGAGACAGCTGTCCCGGGAGTGCACGGCCAGCTGTGTCAGGGCGGTGCATGGGGCGCACGCACACAGCTCTGCACCCCTCTTCATCCTCACACAGAACCCACAGTGTCCACTTCTTCCTTTGGGAGGATGTGACCCCCGAGGCTAAGTTCACACAGATGACATTTGTCTCCTTGGAGGCAAGTCTGTGTTGGCTCCAGCAGGCTGGGGCAGCCGAGACTGGCTGGTTGTGAAGATGTCTGAGAAACAAGGATACTATTAGCGCAAAAGAGTGGAAAGCCGTCCAGCAGGCCTGCCGGTAGACGCTGAGCCTGAGGGCCGTTTATCGGTAGCGGCAGGCCAAGGCGTTGACATTCTTGACCACATAAAAGCCCATGGTGACCGGGGGGATGACCAGTGTCCGGCCCGCCCGCAGGGGGCGGGGCTTCAGTTCTGGGAGGGTGCCATCGTCCACCATCACCAACGGTTGGCCGTTCAGCTGCACTGACCTACAGCGAGGAAAAACAGTAGGGCTTGTTACTGGGTTGTAAGGGCGCCTTCGCCAGAAAGCCAGCAGCCACCGTGGCCTGCCAGCCTGACGCTGGCTAACACGGCCGACACTTGCTGTGCCCAGGCCCCTCCGAGGCGCCTTCCTCCATCAGCACATCCAGCATTCAGCCACGGACCGGGGTAGCCACGCCTACCCCAAGGACTGAAGCGATGGCCAACCTATTCCCACCCTCCCTAGCATGGTGCAGGGACTCGCCAAGGTCACACAGCTGGGAGCCAGGCTTGCAGACAGGAGGCTAGTTCCAGGAACATGTCACGGAGGGAGGGAGAAGGGCCTGCCCCGCGGAAGCTGAGAAGTGTCTCGGGCCTATCTTTGTTCCATTCAGTTAAGATAATAGCAGTTCGGTTTGGCTTTTCTAGCTCAACTTTTTAATCTGAGGATCAATACATAGACTTAAGACGATCACAGCTTTCCTGTCTAACTTGTCTTTCACTAATTTATTTGACAGGTTGGAGAGCTGACATCATTACCTGTCCAGTCTTCTGAAGGACAAACACATCTAACAACTCTCCCCTTTGTAATCTAAGAATGAGTTCTCACATGCGATGCTAACAGATGATTTCATTTAAACAATACACAAAGCAGGTGATAAAGTAGGCGGCTGTGATCAGACACCCCCGCCCCCGTCCTGCTGAGTGTCCTCATCATGCCGGGCACCCTCAGCCCCGAGAGAGGCCGCCTCCACCACACACTTAGAGAAGGGAGCGCGCTCGCCCGCCCTTGGCCTGTGGTGCAGATCCTGGAGAACTTCCCACTTGTTCCTGACGCGCGTAGCCAAGTTCCCAGATCAAACTCAGTTTTATGCAGCAGTAGGAAAGACCAGCACTAGGCCACCAGCTGGGAGTGAGGCTGTGAGTCGCCCTCAGAGAATCAATGCTGTAGAGCGGCGACTGTTTCTGGGCTTGGCCCAACTTCCCATCTGATAACATTGCAGTGAGAGCATCTGAGCTGGAAAGAGAATAAAATGTTTGATATTGATACAGATTCGCTGAGGGTTCCTCCTGGCTGTGAATGACAGACAGGGGTAGACAGAGCGAATCAGACCCGGGCCCAGCGATGAATTCCCAAAGATCGGTGTCTTGCAAATTGCTCACCGTGCACAGCGAGGCAGAGAAGCGTACGAGGATAACTGGCCCTATGAGGATAACTTTGGTTCTGCCTCAGGTCTAACAGGCCAGAGGGGCAGCTCCCTCCTCTTGTTGTAGGACTGAGGAATGAAGGGGAGCAGGGTCTCCTGTGTCGGGAGCTGGGCCACCCCTGCAAGGTGCAGGAGGGAAAGAATGGAAAGCTGAAGAGAAGCACCTCCTCAAATATGCAAGGAGTTTTGCTCCAGATTCCAGCGACTGACTCTCCTGGTGAAGACAAGCCTATTCCCCGGAGTGGGAGTCAGGCTGAGGGCAAGGATTTCAGTTGTTTAAAAAAGGAAAAAGCCCAGATAAAGTCTTGCTTTGTTTCAGGTGGTGTGACTACCCAGCAACCAGAACTATGGACCATCAAATACAAGTTAACGATCGTAGTGGATCTCTCCAGAGCCTACCAAGTTCTCATCACTTCTCCACTTGAGAGTTTTCCATGGTCCCCCCACCCTTTGATTTTTTTTTTTTTTTAATCAGTGATCCCTCTCTTTTAAGCATGAATTAGGTGTAAGTCATCCTCCCGGGACGGATCAGGACCCCTCAGGTTCAGAGGACCCCAGAGCTCTTCACATTTTGGAAACACAAGACGAAGCATGGTAAGCAAGGCCTTTCACGTCCACACTGACAACAAGTGGTTCTTCTGGAAGTGGGCCCGCTCTGCTTTCCTTACTGGCTGGCTAAAATCTAATAAGGTGTGGGTGGAACCAGAGAGCATGGCCAAAGACTCTTGACTGATCGCTCGTTCCGGAAGCCAGATGGCTCTGGTGAGTCTGGCAGCCCCTGTGTCTGCGAGGTGGTACAGGCTGTGGTGTGAAGGAAATGAAGTTAGACATGAAAGAGCTTCGAAAGCCTACGGAGCCCTGTAAATGGGAGATGGGGTTTTTGTTCTTCTCCTGGTTGCTACGGGTAGATGAGCATCTGGTCCTTGAACTTGACTGCGCTTGACAAGTTTCACGCTCCCTCCCCAGAGCCTGCCCCTCCCCTGGTTCTCATGGTGTCTCTCTTCCTTTTCCTCCTTCACTTCCAGATGATGTTTCCTTTTGAAGGAGTCTGGTCTCTTCTCCCTGCCTCTCAGATACTGGGGTTCCTGGGGCTTTGGCCTAGGGCCTCTTCTCTTTCCATAAGAGCAGTAGGCGCTGTCGCCTACCCCAAGGACTTTGTCTACCTGTGGACACTTCCCAATTGCACAGCTGACCAGACCTTTTTACTTCTGTATGCCCCCCTGATTGCTATGGAACCCTCAAGTCCAAAATCAAAATCTTCTGTTCACATTTTTCTGTCTGTCAATTCTTGTGCTGGTCCCACCATCTACCCGATTACCTAAGCCAAAAAGCTGGGAGCCACCTGAGAATTCTCCCCCCGACCCCATGTCTGGGGTCACTAAGTCCAATCAATTTTACCTTAATTATTTTTCAAATCTCCATTACTGTTTTATTTGACTTTAGAATTTGCCGTCTAACTCCTCCCTCCCCTCCCCGCCCCCCCCATTACACTGCCTCTGTCACTGCTTCAATTCTCTGACAATGCCCCCTCCCTTCCACCTTAATGTGGATGGTAAAGCTCCAGCCCCTCCTCCAGCCTCAGCTCTGGCCAGAAGCCTAACTCCAAGGCTAACTTGGGTCACAGACCTCTGTGGGTGGGGGGGATGTGCTGGCAGTTACAGAAAAGATGGCATCAGTATATGCACGAACAGATTGATTTATGATGGAAATCTAGTGAGTCTTGTGCATAGAGGAAGTATTCCTCAAATAAAAATGTACATGGATACTGTACACAAATTCATTAAAAATATAGGAACTACAAATGTAAATACCATTCGACAGTGTTGGGATTACTAAGACATTAGTTCATTTGAAACTTACAAATAGAGATTTAGGGAGGAGAGAAGATCATGTGCTTTGTTCTAGCAAGAGGTTCTAAAAGGACAACTACTACAGTGTGGGAGGACCAAGACATTTGTGGACATAACAGAAACGCCTTCCCATCTGAAGAGGTCTGCACCCTGGCTCGGTGTGACTGATTTCAATGACTTGCTCTTCTGTTTTAGGCACTAGGAAGTGCCAGTGTCCTGGCAGAGTCTGCTCAGGCATGACCTTGTCTGGGGAAACTTCTCCGACCGTAGGCTAGGTTCAGAGCCCCATCTATGTGCTCCTTTGTACACCAAACATAGGTATAATCCTTCCCTGGATTATAGAACTAGCTGTACACCTCCCTGGGCTATGAACTTGGTGAAGAGAGCGATCACATCTGTTCTCCCGAAGTCTTGGGTGCCTCATAAAGTGGTTGGCACAGAGTAGAGACAGAATATTTTTTGAACAATACACTTTGAGCTTTTCTGCATTCTTTCTGATCTTCCTAGGTTGAATTTCTCCAGCTCTAAAGGAGCTCCCTGGAGGGTCTCCAGTGTCCTTACAGATTTCATTAATGTGCCAATTATTCTTGCTCTCAGTGGCTCTGCAGATTTTAGATAAAAACTGAATTATCATGATTCTCACAGTCACTCTCTAGAGACCTTATCCCAAACTGACGCAAGGCTATTGATCATTGCTAGTGTTTTTCATCCTTAAAAAAAGATCTGTTTGACCATCTATTAGCTAAGCCAACATGAATTAACTCTGTGAGACCTTGAGTCCTCATATATCTTTATCTACAAAGTCCCTTCATTATAAAGATGGGCTGCGTGCTTTACCGCTTCCATTTTCATTTTCCTGCTTATACTTTTAATACATATCTTGCTGCTCAGTGAAGTCATAGCACGCTAAAGGTTACAATAAACTTTCATTTTTGTGTGTGTGGATTAAGCAATTTCTAAGGGAGCAAACAGAACCACATGAGTGATAAAAATCAGCCATTACTACAATGCAAAAAGCGCTATACGGTGACTTACTGTGCTGCATTTCGTCCTTACAACTACCAGCTGCGGCAGGTGCTAGCGCCCTCTGTTCCAGACGTGGAAATTCACGCTGAGCAGGAGTTAAACTCAGCTAAGTCCGTGAGTGAGCCCGAGAGCTGTAATCGGATCGGAACTGATGCCCGATCTGATCTGACTTCCCGTGTGATTGCTGAGAGCCCGAGGAGGCACACAGGGCACGTACTTTATTATTATTGTAACTTTACTATTGAAACAAGGTCAGGGAGGTTAAGTGGTCTGGGCAAGGTCACAGAGCTAATAGGTAGCTAAGCTCTGTCTGGAATTCAGGCCTCTGACACCTCTTTCTACTATTTCATGGTAATCTCTAATTCCAGATGTCACTCCCTGGGACTGTGTTTCTTCCTTTCTTATCACATTTTCACCATATTTTGAGACCTCCTTGCTGGCCCATGACTTTTTAAACCAAATGTTAAATGATCCTAAGTTGAACTGTTTCCTTAATTCCCTAGTGTGCTTTGAGTTGCTGAGGGCATTTAAATTATCCAAATATTAAGACAACTGCATCTTACCACCATCTGTTTTTACAAAGTCCGAGTTGCTTTGCAATTCCTAAACTTGTTTTCTTTACGTGCTGTTCGAAACGGGATTTGATGTGTCAATTTGCAGTCAAGCCCTCTGCTCTCCACTAAAACCTCTTGGCTGGGTCTTGTTCCACCCCACCCTCACCCCTGGCACCCAGTCTATAATCCTTGACCTTCTCATCTTACCTTGCTTCATGCTAGCCAGAGACACTGAAGCAAGCTTTAAACTGTTCTGAGGTCTCAGGGGAGACAGACTAATGATTATGCCCTTTGCCAATTTGGAGGATCATTTAATGGATTCTGCTCTGGCCCCCCGTGGACTTTATGGGGGCACAGCCCAGGAAGCCTGCATATTTTGGGAGCAGCCATGGGGACTGATGTCTGGTTCAGGTCAGTGTATTTTGGGTGTTGAGTGGGAGATCAGGGGGAGGTCCACTGGTTATTGATAACCAGACCCACCTTAGCCACTTTGAGAAAATGATTTGTCTTCTCTGAACTTAGGTTTCTCCATCTGTAAGGTACACCAGAAGAACCCCAAGATTCCTACTGGCTTGAATATTGTTCAGGTGGGTTGCCTACAGCCTAATGGCAAGCTTGAGGCAGAGTTTAATGAAAAATCCCGAGTGATAGTGCACAGATGAAATCTGATCATAGTATCCCCTGTGGAGGCACTGAGTGGCTCCTTCCTGATCTTAGAACATTGTCCAAACTCACAAGACCCATCTACCCCCTTCTCCAGCCCCTTAGAGCCCATTCCAGCTCCCACTATCTCCCTACACTCTGCCACAATTTCTTCAATCCCCATCTCTCCAACCTCGGGGGTCTTGTACATGTTGTTCTCTTTGCCTTGAACTTTTCATATCCCTCCCCCCAACCCCATCCTGCTTCCCTTTTCCGGTCCTTCAGATAAGGCTTAGGTCCCTGCAAAGTGCTTCCCTGACCCCAGCACTCCCCACATGGAATGGGGGGAGGGGTGGCTAGGACCCTGGGCTGACTGCTCCTCAGTCTCTCTCCACTAGACCGGGAGACCCCACGTTCTTCCTATTCATCCTGCACGCTCCTGACCATCCATGCACACAGTAGGTACTCAGTGGAAGGACTGGATACAGCTATCTGAGCAGAGAATCGTAGGAGAAAAAGACGCTGGACTGCAATGTCCAGTCTCCGGATGGGCCAGTGCAGACCCAGCCACGTCACCTGTCAGCGCTTTTGGGGTTGTTAAATAATAAGAGAGAAGGAGTCAGGGAAAGAAAAGAAGGGGTTACGGGGGTAGGGGGAGGGGGAGGAAGAAAATAATGAATAAGGGCGTGTGCACGTGCTTGCACTCACGCCCCACATCCTTCCCCCACTCTATTCCAGTGAGCATCCCCGCGAGCCACCAGAGGTCACTCTTGTTCTACACAACGCTGCCGCAGCGCGAACTTGGCGGTGGCCCCCAGGCAGCGGGAGCGCGTGCGTCTCCCCCAAAAGCCCGCACTCCAGCCTGGACAGCCGGGACAAGTGCCCCGGGCTTGGCCTCCCGGAGGAACAAACCACAAGATTAATCAAACCTAACAAAAACCTTGTTGTGGCCCACTTGGCAGGGGGGCCCACCTGGAATGTGGCTAATATTAGGGAAACTGCGAAGCTAGGCTGCGAGTCCTAACGCGGTGCTGTCTTCCCCACCAGGGCGCTGGAGGGGGTCTGCGCAGGTGCGGGGCTGGCGGCAGCGGGGCTACTTTGCTCCGGTTCCCCTGGCTCCCGGTCTCTAGCCGCCCCCGGCCCCTTCCACCCATCCGCACCTGTGTGCGCTTTCCCGGCCCCCAGAACCTGGCTGCCCCTGGAGGCCCCTGGCTGGGCTAGGAGACTGGTCTGTGCAGCTGCCCTGCCCTTCCCCAGGTTGGGTCAGGCACCGGACTGACTTTGCGGACAGAGGGGCCTTGTGCCCCTCTCGGTTGGGGAAGGCTGTGCCTCTGGGGTAGCTTAGAGAGGAAGTTCCTTCGAAACGCCCGCCCGCCCTCGAGTGGTCCCTACCCCCGCTGATCCCAGGGCTGATCCCAGAGTGGCTGCAGCAAGTCTGTGAGAGTCTGTGTCCCCAGTAAAGGATGTAGGATGTTCATGGCCCTGCTCCTGCCCTACTCCTCCTAGGGGCTCATGGGAGGCTGAGGTCTTCCCAAGTGAAGCTTCCCAAGCTTCCCAACTGAAGCTGTTGCTTTCCCTGGAATCTGGTTGAGTATGTCAAAGAGCTCTCTTCCTTCCGGGCCCCACGGGCTGGCGCCTCCTTTCCTGGGCCTTACCTGGAGTCCCAGCTGCAGGAGGACTCAGTATGGAAACCAGCCCCCCACCGAGCGCTGAGCTTTATTTGATTTGTGCCTGCTGGAGGGCCTGGTTTCATTTCTTAATTTTCAAGGGCACCCGGGTCAGTGACTTCTTGCCTATGACAGTGGTTCAAATAAATTCTTGCTGAGTTCCCCTCAGTCAACCTCTCTTTCTCCTGTGGACATGCCAATCCCTTCTTCTTCGGTGGTTGAAGGGAGAAGACTTTGAAGGAGGGAGGGCGCAAGAGAAAATGGAGGTTAACTCTGCTGTCCGCCTTACTCTTCCAACCCACACAAGTACAAAGTTCCTGGATGCTGAGATACTTTGAGGCTGGTAAGATCATCTGTCCTTTGTCCTTGGAGGGGTATATTGAAATAATGAGGAATTTGGATCTAACTTCTGCATAACCAAACAGAGAAAACACTAGGACTTCATGCAAGCTGCGCTGGGGAATTTTATAGGCAAGTTGTCAGGGATCTCGGTTTTTCTGGCTTGCAGTTAGGTTTGGGGGTCGTGGTTTGATCTGTGTTCTATCCAAATGTGGGTAATAATGGTCCAAGCCATAATGGGATTCTGCCACGTGTTTCTAATGGCTTAAAATAACTTAGCACACTTGGCCGACAAGATGAGAGTCCAGCTAAAGAACCTGGATTTATCCTGATATAGTTAACTTCCAACAGATGAGAGAACCATCTGGGGGAAGTTTGGGAGATAATTTGATTCTGTGGCCACCCCAAAGTTCCACGTCACAGGCATATCGCTCTCAAAGCAAGACACAATGGGAACGAGCTATAAAAACCAGGCAGAATCCACTGTGTGGCTTGCCCCAGGCCCTTTCCACTGTAAAGACGGTGTCCTGGTTTGACATGCCCTGAGATTCACCAATGGGCATTACTCGTATCCTACTGTTCATGTGTTGTACACATTCAATGACAAATGACTTGCTTAGCAGGTAAGTCGTACCTGCTAAGACAGAAAACACGGAAACATGAAATGTGTAGCCAAACACACCATGATTAAGACATTTTATAAGGAGAGAGACAAAAGGAGAAGTCAAACTCAGTCTGGATTGGAGGTCTTCTGCAGCCTGGTCCTAAATTATTTTTGTGCTCTTCTCACCTCCGCCCACAAAGTGCCCTTCATCCCCATCCTGGGAGATGATTTACCACCATCCACATCACTCCCCAAAGAAAGCAAAATGGGCCTTGAACATTTATGCTTCTGAACCCTTAGGAACTCATCCTGTTCCCTGGAGTCACCTTCTCTACAGGATTTTCTAAAAGCCCTACTCATTTTCCCAGCTCCAGTGCAAAGCCCCCAACCCTGAGGAATTCCCAGAATCCCAGGTCAGAATTCAGCTCTTCTTTGCTTATACTCCAGCTCTCCTCCATTTATCCTCTTGCGGCCTGCCTTGCCTTAGAATTAAAGTATCCTCTGTGGGAAGAGAACACATTTCCCCAGCCCTCATTGTGTGGGGCTGGAAGAGGTAGTGGCATATGTGCGCGTGTGCCTGTGCACAAATTGTCCATAGATAAGAGGATGAGAGGGAGTCCAGAAGCCACACCCAAAGTTAGTTCCATCCCTATGATAAGGCCATGACTCCCCAGATGCCCATTCAATTGTTAAACCAAAGGGATAAATGTTTTATTGGACTTTGATACAAGTTCCCCTATAATGTCACGTGCACTGCTGTACCCTCAAAGGGAAAGGTGAGGAGCCCCAGGTAGCACAGGCTCTGCTCAAGCACCTCGGCCAAGTGCAAAGCATGCAGTGGCCAACAGCTCGAGGCGAGCAGAGGCTGTTGGTGCTCACCAGCTGCTCCAGTGTGGTGCTCCAGGCCCATCTGGAATGAGCCACACCCCACTGCTCAGGAGCCAACGAAATACTGACTTGGGATCCCGGCACTGTTCCAGGGCTGAATGGCGTTAGGGTTTGTGTTTCCTGGGGTTTACATTTGTCCATCTCCCAAACCACCACGTCTGGAAGGTATGAAGAAAGGAGAAGATCAGGTCATCTCTGCCTGGGCCACCAGAACGGCCGCACACTCTGCTTCCCTGCCTCTCAGTTTACAACCAACAGCTCAGAAACATCCCAGCTTTCCCCTGAGGAGCCCGTCTACCAGCGTTTCATCTGGAACAGAGTGGAAACCTGAGGTGGGGAGGGGAGGCCACAGCCCTGATGGACAGCTATGCAGAGAGATTCCAGCTGCTGGGAGCCAGCCGAAAGAAAATGTATTCTCCAGCCGAGAACGAATGACAAATCTCTCAGAAAGGAACAGAGGAAACCCCGGATTCCTAAACATCTTGGTTTAAGATGTCAATTCACTGTAAAATATAAAAAACATTTTCTAATCCTCTAATCTGCACAGCGATCTGTACATTACTAATCTGAGAGTTAGAGCAAAACAAACAATGAGAGCAGAACACATCCTTGCACCCGGTCAGAGCAAGCTCCCCGGGGCTCGTGGCTTGTTCACACCTTTGGCAAAATGGCTTAGTGCCTGAATGAAGACTAGAATCTGGGTGAAATTAAAGATGCAAATCAGCCGGGATCTGATTCCAGCACCTACTAGAGGGACGATGATTCTCAACTGTGGCTATGCTTTTCAATCACCTGGGGGGCTTTAAAACATACTGGTGCCTGGGCCCCAGCCCAGAGAGTTTTGTTTAATTGGCCTGGGGTGAGGCCTGGGCACTGGGGTTTTTTAAAGCTCCCCTGTTGACTCAAAGCGCAGCCACAGTGGAGCACCAGGGCTGGAAGAAAGAGCGGGAATATGCTGGCCGCCCGTGGTGGAGGGGAATCAGCTAGCTTTCTAGCCAGTACATTCTGAATTTATTTTGAATAAGAGGAGTTTTTCTTACTCTCTTGGAGCACTGTGTCAGGAGGTCACATTTTGAGCCTTAAAGGAACTTAAAGGAACTTAAAGGAACTTAAAGGAAGTTTTCGAAGGTAGGTGTTGTTGGGTAGTCTGAGGTGAGCATTTTGGGATTGCCCTAGGACTGCTGCATGGACGCTGCATGGACGCTGGCAGGCGGACATGCTGCTCAGTGTGTACCGGGGAAGTGTGTGCTGCATTTTACAGACTGAATTAAGAACCAAATCAGATGAGGCATTCACACAGCTAACAAACTCCGTGTGTGTGTGTGTGTGTGTGTTTAACACCAAAAATAAAAAGTTGGTGCTTTTCTTGAATGGCAAGTTGTATAAAGTCATTTAGATTATTTTTCAGGTCTTGTGCAGACAGTGCTCCAACCTCTCTTTAGGTAAGAAGAACTAAGGGGATTAAATGTGTCATTCTGTACCCCCACTATATTTTCCAGGTTGGAATGCAATTCTCTGCTCAGATAAGCAATAGGTATTAGTTATAGAGATTATCTCTCTTGAACCACAAAACCCCCACAAATGAACCCAGATGCTCTAGATTTTAATGAGTAAGTTTGTGGTACCTACAGATTTGTAAGGTTTCATTTCTGTATTAACTTCTCTCTTTTTTTCTACACACTGACTCAGGGCCTTACATTTACGTATTTTTTTTTTATAACAACGTATACCCATATGTTTGTATTTCTACTTTCACAGAGTCTGTTTCCGACTTTTTGAACTGGAACACTAACGTAGACACTGCTGCTTAGAGTAAGTGCTGCCTTCCTGTTTGCTCCCGGTCAGCTCATAAATCTCCTCAGTCCCCGGCACCTTTCTTGCCACTCAGTGCTCCTGGCCTCTGAGGTTTATCTTCCCCCTAAGGGGCTCTCAGGGGTCTTTTGAAAGGGTTGCAGATGATGTGGTAGCTTCTGCACCAGGAGGGCCTCTCCTCCAAGTTAAAGGGGTCTCCAATCTAATCGTTGCTTTTTGAGGCTATTTTCAAAGCAAACACAAAAGACCTACGTGAATGAATAGGGTTCCTCACACAGTGGCAACTCTAACAGTACAACTATTGATGTTCTGCGCCTCTTAGGGTACATCAAAACAAATTCCAAATGCATCAAAGAAATGAATAAATGCAAAGTAGGAGAAAATAAAGATACATATTTATCAGATTTAAGGAATAAAAGCACATCTCTAACTGGAATGGAAAAACACACATACAAACACACAACAAAGGCAAACAGATTTAGCTACCTACAAAGGAAACTCTATCAAGATAATACCCTATAAATGAAATAGTTGGAAAAATAGTAAAATACTGGAGAAAATCTCTCAACACATGTGTAAAGGGGAAATTGCCTGACAATAGAAAAACATCATTTATTAATACAACAGTTAAGACTCCAATAGAAAAACGGGCCCGCCTCGGTGGCGCAGTGGGTTAAGCAACGCACTATGAAGCAAACTGCAGCCACTGCAGCACGAGTTCGATCCCTGCCGCCGGCCAGGGAGGGGACCCACATGGCGGAGCAGACCTCTCTCTCCTGCCTTGCCCGCTGCTCCCCTCAGCAGTGTGCTTCTGTCAATCTGCCTCTTCTGCATCCTGCTCTGTCTGGTGGATTCTCTCACCACCCCCGCACCTCTGGCCTGTACCCCAGCTCTTGTATGCATAAATAAATAAATCTTTAAAAAAAAAAAAGACTCCAATAGAAAAACAAGCAAAGGACATAAGAAATTCATAAAAGTGAAACAATACTAACAGACATAAAAATTTTCAATTTTACTAACACTCAAAGAATACAATTAAGGTAAGAATACTATTTTTCATGATGAAGTTGGCAAATATTTAAAAACATAAATGTTCTGTTTTGGTGAGGTAAATTATAAGAAGGAAATGTTCACATCTCCTGTTTCTTCCTCAGGCCTCTACAGGTAAGCTGTGAGAACAAAGAGCAGTAATCATGTGCAGTCAGCTTCTATACCTCAGTGGATTCCGAGGTGAAGACAACAGAGAGCAGTCTGGGAGCCAGGCCATCTGAGGAATGTGTTAGGTTAGCAGTAGTAGCTACTTACTACCTAAGGAGCTGAAGGAGCAAAGTGTTTAGCTTGGAGAATAGAATTCTAAGGTGAGGCATCAAAAAATTGCTATAAAGAAGGTAGAGGTGTATGCTGCTTAATTTTCCTACAGCAAAGGTAGAAATGGGAAGAAAACACCCTTTGAGCACATTTCTATAAGGAGATCTTTCCGACAATCAGAGTTATTGAATCCTCGAGAAAATCAACTCCTGAGGTGAACAGCTGCATAAGCAGAAGGTGATAGGCTTTCTGTCAGGACTGTTAGAGAAGAAATTTCTTGCTCTCTAAGAATACTTCCAAATTTTTCCTCTGTAAAGTTACCTTTTAATCATGGCAGAACTTTTGTAGTGGTTTATTTTAAGAAGAAACTAATTGAAGTGATCCCAGACAAGTGGAGATAATGAAAACCTGCAGGGTATACATCTGGTCGACCAGAGTTCAAAAACTCCGGGTACCAACTAATATCAGCAATATAGAACTGAAACATTTAGATGTCTTAACTCCACTGAGATGAATGGAGTAGTGGCTCTTTGGGTCCAGAAAACAGGTTTTCAGGTCTTGTTTCTGAGTGAGACTTTTTAGTCTAGATTTTTTAGAGTTAAGGTTTTCCCAAACTCTTTTTACCAGCCTCTGTCCATGTCCAAAAATAAATGTGGTACTTGCGATTATCATCAAAGAGGTTGTGGTAGGTCTGGACAGTTCAACCCTCGGGATTTTCATACTACTCAAGCTCTGAATCTAGAGATGAAATATCATATAATGTGGTCTGTTCCAACAGGGGCATAAAGATATTTTTAAAGTTTTAGCACCTGGAAATAAAGTATTCTCAGAATCATTTTGTTTAGTTAGTATCAAGTGACACCTCTGTAAAGGCATGAAGTAAGATGCCAATGTTTTTCTTTGATACAGAATTCAATAAGGGTAAAATCAAAGCAAAAGTTATATCCCAAGAGATGGGAGGAAAAGCAGTATGGAGAAAGAAAAAGAAAAAATGTTCATATCATCACATAATAGTCAATGAGATTCTTGGTTCATAGGAACCTTGAGATCTTTTCAGTCAAAACCATGAAACATGCAGATATGAAATTAAGACATTTAATATGGAATGTACTAGCCCAAAGCAAAATACTAAGCGGCTCTCTCAAGGTCCACCCACAACCTGCTTCCTGTTAGTTGTTGAATGCTAGAGATGGACTCTTTGAGGGCGGGGGACACAGAATCCCTTCTCCCTCAAACACCCCAGATTTAAACAGCTCTTGAAAACCAGGATATGATGTGCCTTAGCATAAACAAGCTCAAGGGACATTCTGATCTGAAGCATTCACACTCAACCTTATATCCAGACTTTTCCTAATTTGTCTACTAGGGATTCCTGAATTCTTACAGTTGTGGGACTATCATTAGGTGGATTAACTGCCACTACAAGTTACACTGCTGAAAAGGAACAAAGTTATGTGTGGCACCAAGGTGAGGTGTATTGAGGCGATCTCAATACAAGGTGAGGAATGGAGGAAGACATTACTTCCAGCTTGCTTGGGGAGCTTCCCCGGCTGGCATCTTTTCCTCAGGTGTACGCCTTGACCGTGGTTCTGTTAGGTGCAGGGAGCTGGTTGTGTATGTGCATGGGGTCAAAATATAGTGTATGGAGATTGACTTTATAGATGCAAATGAAGTCAATTTAAACTGCTAGTAGCTAATACTAACCGTACAGAAGAAACAAAAGGGAATTCCCCAATTTTGCTGAGAAAAAGTTGCTTTAAAATTCTGTGACTGGGAAGAAAATCTTAGAAGCAGCTCAGAGAACTTTAAAGAAGGATCTGAAATTAGAATTTGTGAAGAAAAGTTAATGGACCTGGACGAGTCAACCTAAAGGAAAGAACATTACTAAATAACCTTAAATTACTAGTACTCTTTAATTATATTCATTATATAAAGAGACTAAAATAGAACAAACCCAGACAGTATCATGACAGAGTTCAGGTGCCCCTAATGTATATACATATAATATGCAATTATAATTTAATACTATGACACTGTTGGGGTAGTACAATGTTGAAAGTGCATTGGATTTGGGAACGGGAGAACGTGGATCCTAGATACTTTGTGGCTCTGTTGCTTAATGGTTATGTAGCTCTTGAATAAGTCACTTAAGTTTCTAAGACTCCGTTTCTTAATTCTGAAGTGGGAAGGAGGCAGGAGTCATTCTACTTGCCTCATGGAGCTATTCAGATAGTTGCATGAGATAATGGCTATAAAACTCTTTATTATCTATAAAGTCCCAGCCACAAGTACAGTGGGTCCCAGTGTTCTTATAAAAGTAAGTGTTCCGACAGGACTGAAATTGTGGGCACTTCTTCCCTAGAGATCTTTAAATATAGATCATCTTCTGGTCCAGATGGCTTATTCATAGACTGTTTGAGGGCAGTGGATGAACCACAACAGCTCAAAATGTCATTCCACCCTAGAATTCTTAGCATTTGCTGACTCCCTCAGGTCAGGATAGACCAGCCAATGTGCTGAAAGTTGTTTCCTTCATTTCTAATTTTTGGATTGTTTTCTCTTCAGAGTCCAGAGTGCTAACCATTGCATGATGGAACCCCACTGGATTGTTTTCTCTTCAAATGGGTTAGATAAGACACAGGAGGAAGAACACTGGGCTCTCACCAAACACCTGCTCTTGGTTTGACTTTTCCCTAAAAAAAGCAAGTCCTCCTGATTTCTTGGTGTTTAACCCAACTTCCTGCTGTCTCTCTGTTTGCTGAAAGCCACTGGGGATATTTACACCTTGGGTAGAATTGACTCCCTAGAGGACAATGCTTATCCATTTGTGCTGACATGAGGCACTGGGAAGAGTGTCTTCTTTGTACACGGTAGTGCTCATCTCCTTTGACTTCCCAGATGGGGACACTGCTGTCTTGGGTATGAGTGGTCAGTCTTTCTCCCAGAAAGCTGAAAATCTAGGGACAGGGAGGGACCTGCAACTGGAGACTTTCTGGAGAAAAACTAGCCTAACATGACAACTCTTTCTCATAGTGTATTAACAGTTTCTTTGTGTGGCCTTTTAGTAACCGGAAGAGGCTACTCTGCTGGTTGACAACAGGCTCCAAAAGTGAAGTGGGAGCGAGGGGAAGGGGAACAGAAGAGAATGACAGAACTGTAGAGTTTGGCCTCAACCTCCCATGAGAGAGGAATCAGTAGCACCTGTGAGATGACCCCTCTGACTACGAGGACACCTCCTGAGACAGCCTGTTCCCTTCCCTCCAACCCCCATCAGACCAGGTGAGCCTTCAGAAAATAAGCTCATTGTGAGGTGAAATTTTTCTTTTTAAAATTGCATTTTTTGTTTTCTATTTCTCCTTTAAGGGTATTATAAGTCAAATCCATTTATTACTTAGCAGTCTCTTGACTATCTGAAGAAAATCCTCAAAACATACTTTATTTTTCTTCCCTGAACTAAATCTCCCCATTTCCTTCAGCTATCCCTTGAAGGCTTTGCATTCCAGACACAGAATACCCTTCTCTTTTACACACTAATTTTCTAAAAATTTCCCTTCCCCTATCTTGTGGCGTGTAGCACCCAGCTTTCGTCTGGTTCTAGGGTGAGAAGGGTCTGTTTTGTGAGGCGTGGAGACTCTTATGATCACTTCACTCACTGAGATGACACTCGGTGCCTCACTGGGGAGCTGGACACCTCTGCGATGCCTGACCAATGGCCCCAGTGGGATTCCTTCCTGTGCCTTATCTCACACACCCGAGCCCCGAGTTCACATGGAGATAACTTTACAGAGACTGCAAATATTTCCAGTCCTGATGACAATTCTATGAGAATTCACCAGTCAAGAAAGGCTGTACCATCTCCCTACTCCCAAAACGCCAGGCTGAAAATTCCATTGGTGGCTTGCTCTATAATTTCTTCCCTTTTCTTCCAGACAGAAGCCATTACAGGTTGTCCTGTTCCCAGAGCTTTCCATCCTTTTTTGAGTTAATATGGCTCCAGGCTGCAGTGAGGAATTAGCAGACACAGAACACAGAATCTGGCCCCTGAGGCTTATAAAAGAGAGAAAGAGACACCAAAGGCTGAAATCACTTCCTAGCTTTTTCCTTTCATCCTTTCCTGCAGAGTCTGCTGCAACAAAAACACAACCTTCCTGTGAGACCTCCACCTCAGAACCTCCAAGGGAGGGCTCTTGCTCTGAGCGTTGCTGAGCTGCGCGCTGGTGGTGGCCCTGAGCCTGTACGTGCCAGTCCTGGCCCAGCAGCTTACAGCGAGATGGTACAACACAAGGTCAACGCCGCTGAGGTCTGAAGGAGCGGGGCAGGGTGGGGTGGGGGGGGTGGGGTACATAAGCAGTAGTTTATAGGAGTGGAACAGGCTTGAAGGAATGAATGAAGAGCCCAAACTCCCACACTGAAGCAGTGGCAGGATTAGGGCTGGAATTCAGTTATCTTAACTTCTCCACCAAGACTCTCTTTAATACAATTATGCAAAATCATGTGCATGTGTGCACTTATCCTTATATCAGTCTGTGCATGCAAGGGTATAGGACATTTACATTTTAAGTTTCATTTCATTCATCTTCTAGTTTGATTCTCACAATAACCCCATTGAAGCTGGGGTTGGTCATACAGATCAGTAGCAGCAACTGGATTCAGATCCAGATCTTTTGGTTCTGTTTCATCTTCCAATATTGTCTGACCACAGTATGTACTGCCAAATCCATCTTTAGGACCCCCGTGGAATGGAATTCTTTTTCCCTCTGACAATTTCAAGAAGGCCATAACACAAAGTCCTTAGGAATCTGACTACAAGGTGAGGAGCAGGACAGCATCATCAGTACAGAAGGCATCCTGGAGCCAGTGAACTACAGAAGGACAGTACAGACCACAGATAGTGGCAGGTTCAAATGTCAGGACAGTAACCCTGGAGGCAGGGGTTGGAGGTGGTAGACAGGATTCAAGGCCCAAGTCCCTGGACGGTGGGGACCAAGTTCTAGAAGGTGCCAGCCTCTGCCTACCCTCTTCTCAAGTTTCATGGCTTTGTACTTAGCAATTCTTATGTCTGTCTATGCTAATTTTAACAAGTGTCTTGTTAGCACATTATCTTAAACAACTGAGATTTCCACTTTCGAAGACCATTTTTAGAGAGAACAGTTGTCTCTTCCTCCCAACTGGCTAGCACTGGGGGTTGAGGGGAAGGAAGGCCACCGGCGTTTACTGAGCATTTACCGTGTCAGGAACATCGCACGGACAACCCCACTCACTGCTCTTCCCAGGAGAGCGCACGCGTAGGAAACAGGCTCACAGAGTCGGTGACTTGCCCAAGGCCACTCGCAGCACGCTGCAGAGCAGGCTGGCCCCTTGGCCTGTTGGCGGAGGCATTTGGCCAGGTCCCTTCGCGTGGCGCTCCTGGCCTGCCTGGCCTGGGCGGGCTCAGCTCCTGATCTCTGACTTCAGCCCACCCTAGACCGTCACGGCCGCTGCTGAGGAGTCAGCCCTCCTCCAGGAACGGCTTTACAGGTCACGACTGAATGCAGCGGAGACCCACTTGTACTCGCGGACTTGGAAAGTGAGACCCGCTATGAGGATCTGACAACTGGAAAGAACCTTACCAAATACACAGCAATCCCTCAATTTTGCAGATGAGAAAATTGAGGCCAAGCATTCTGACTAAAGTATCTGCCCGGGTCATACAATTATTTAGTGAAGCTGGGGCCAGGACCGGGTCTCCTGCCTCGGTGAAGACCAGGAATTCAACACACTAGTTGTGAGCTTCTGGGAAGCAGAGAGGAGATAAGATACTCAAGACGCTTCTGCTGGTAGATACACATGATGGAGAGGAAAGAAAATAGATGCACTCTATATGGGCTTGAAAAAAAGAGCCAGAATGTAGACCAAGACTGAAAATACAGATCTAGGGTGGGCTAAAGAGGCTCAGTAAGTGACTTCCCAGACTGTGTTTTGTTCCCATTGCACATACAGTTGGAAGCCAAATGCAAGCCACCAAGGTTGCAGTGAAACAGCAAACAATTACAGCACAAATAGTTGTGGGCAGCTGTGGGAGTGCAAGCCACCTGCTCCAAGTTTACAGCTTTGTTAAACTTGGTAAACATTTCAAACGGGACGGGAACGCTCCCAGTCGTCTGTAGAGCATCCCATGCCCTTCCAGGGGCCCTGCTCGGGGAGCTGGCTGGCCTTGCCCTTGACCAGGCCCTTCACCATGACCTCAAGCTGCTTTCTGCTGGTGGAGGTCAAGGTGGTTAATAGTCTCTGTAGAGACCAAAGGAGTTAGGGAGTGCCACACATCGTGTATTTATAACTTGGATATAAACCACAGAATATAATTTTTCTCCCAATATGCAGATAAGAAAACAAATTCAGAGATGTTTGGGCCCAAAGTGATACATTTAGGGGTTGATCTCTTGGATCCTGTGTCCGGTGCTCCTTTATCTAAGCCCCACGAGTGTGGCAGATGATGACAGAGTCGACATTACAGAAAGCTGTGTTTGGAAAGGACGTGGTTCTCAGCTACCAGTGTTTTTAGCTGTCCCATGACAAGGCGACATGACTGGCATTAAGCAGGCAGGGCCAAGGATGCTAAGTAGCTCGAAGTGTGATAATCCATAAAACGGAGAATGGTCTTGCCCAGGTACTAGGAGTGCGCTTACCAGAGATATTTTGTCCACCACTTAAATTTACAGCTGAAGTTTCTAAACTTAGAGACAGGGAGGAGCTTGCCCAGGGAGTCCCAGTCCCCTGACTCCATCCCACTGGGCCCCTAAGCAAATTAGTGGCCACCGCGGTGCCTTCAGCAGAGGGGAGACTTGGGCTCCCTCCTAGCTCAGAGTCTGCTGCACTTGTTCCTAAGCTACTTCCCAGCCAGCACTTACTTGGACTTCAGGCCTTCCTGTCCATAGGGCTGCAGCAGATACTGGTGCACGAGCTTGTCCCGAAGAGTCCCGGCCAGTTTGATTTTCTTTCTTGATCGGTGCAGGTTGATGATAAAAAGTGTAATAGACCCACGGACGTAGTTGTGGCTGCAATCCAGCGAGGGAGAGAAGGTAAGAGGGAAACAAAGTGGTCAGTTAGAGGCTTCTGAATAATTTATCGACTGCAGGCAACAGGACCAGCCCAGGAAAGGACACTTAGGTTATGATTCTTGGTCACCCTGGACCTTCAAAGACAGGAAGACCTTGGCACTGTGGTTTTCTGCAGAGAAGATACCTGCTTCCCACCGCACTCATTTTATTTCTGTTTAAATGTGTTGCGGTGATTTTAGAAAACATCTATTTTCTGAGTATGGAAGTAAAACATAGAAACCCAGGAAGAAAGATAAAATTCCCATGATCCTGGCATCTTGAGATAGGATAATATTTTGCTATATATTCTTCCTGTATTTTTTATTTTATTAATTTGCTAAGTATTTATTGAGTACTTTGATACATGACATCGCTTTTGCATAATTGGGATCATATTGTTGATGGTTTTTTCAGTTCATGCACATATTAAACATGCTCTTGCACTATTATATGTTCTTCTACTTGTACAAGAATGCCAATTTCTTCAATAAAAGGAACGCAACCTATTTAATTTAAAACTCACTTCCTATTTTGGGGACTTATGTTATTTTCAATTTTTCGCCATTCATGAATTACATGATGAAGGACTTCATTGTACATAAAGGTTTTGCACATCGTGGTTATTTCTGATAAAGTCTTAGAGGTTGGAGATGTTAGGTTAAGAGGAACGTGTCCGTGATTCCTCACCAAATCTTTGGGTTCTTTCCCAGAGGAGCCCCTCCCCCATTCCCAGTGTGGGGGGGTTGCACCCCTGCTCTGTTGAGCCCTGAGGTCACATCAGAGGCCCATGGGTCGCTGAAATGTGACAACCTCTGGGTAGAAGCTTTAAGAGGCAGCATGCACTTGCCTCGTCTTGGAGATGAGGCTCTGTTGCCGCTGTCTTGGAACTAAGATGGTGTGGAGAAGGACCCCTGAGTCATCACTGTTAAGTGTTTGGAGAAGAAACACATTTTATCACTGAAAACTTAAGAGATTTGGAGGTTCCTCACTACCCAGTAATACCAATATGGATGACAGCACCCATTTCTTCATAGGCTTAATTAAGGACACTGCATATTAAACTTTTTTAAATGTCCTTCTCAGCTTCTCTTGTGATGCAAAGGGTTGAGTGTGGCACCATGGGGCTTCCTCAGCTATGAGTTCGATCCCCAGCCAAGGAAGGGACCCACATGGCACAGCAGACCTCTCCTGCCTCTCCGCTGCTCCCCTCAGCAGTGTGTTTCAGTCAGCCTGCCTGTTCTGCTTCCCACTCTGTCTCTGGTGAATCCTCTTATCCCCTGTGCCTCTGGCCTGTACCCCAGCTCTTGTATGCATGAATAAATCTTAAAAAAAATAAAATGTGACCAAAATTCTTAAAAATAAATAAATAAAACGTCCTTTTCAATCTGAGTGGTAATTTGCATTTTAAAAAATATTCATACTGAGTCAAAGCTTTTATTTAATTTGCCTCTGCTATTTAACTTCTTTTGTAAACTGTTCATGCTTTTGCTTAGTTTTCTATTGACTTATAGAAACTATGTATTAAAGACAGCAATCCTTTGTCTGCTGTGTGTTGCAAAATTTCCCCATTTTCTTTGACCAATTCAGTTTGTTTACATTGTATTCTGATGTGTCAGGGTGAAAAACTTTTAAGTAGTCAAATTTATTCATCTTTTTGATTTCTGTGTTTGCTGTTGTACCTCTCCTATTATAAAACTACTCACCGGTTTGGAATCCTTTTAAACCAACATTGGGGCTGCGAGGCCTGGATGCCTGGATGCCTACATGCGAAGTCTTTCTGCACATATCAACTAGCCATAATGATTTCCTTCTCTCTCATAGGAAAAAAGACTTTGCTTCTAAGGGGTCCCTTAGGGCCCCATCTGGATGGGTTAATGAGAGGAAACAGAAAAAATGACCAGGTCCTGCCTTCAAAGGGGGAGTTCAGAGAAACCCTTAAGTCAACTTTGCCCGGAGGAAAACATACTCGGCTGAAACAACACCCCTCAGTCTCTGGGTCACTCATCTTTGCATCTGAAGGTGCTAATTAAGAGTCCAGTGACCACATGCAGGGCAGTGTGATAACATGGGTTTTGTTTTCTGTTTTTAAATAATACGGTTTCTGAGGCTCATGCTTTGGAGATTTTATTCAGTCCATTAAGGAGCAGGGCTGGAAGTGTGTATTTAAAAAAAAAAAAACAACAAAAAACTTTCTAGGTTATTTGGCAGATGAATAGGTTTGGGAACTGTTTGCCAAGGGCACTCTATTAAAGTTGTAAGAAAAATTCCCAAATAATATCCCTCTGGCAGTGTCTGATCATTTTTCTTGCACCTGTGAGAGGGCACATTGTGTTCAAGGCTTTTTTGGGTGCCCACATTTATATTTTGTTAAATTATTAAATGACTCTTCTCTCAGCTCCCTTGCCCTCTGGCCCTTCTTTTCGAGTCCCTGAAACACATGCTAGTTTTCGGAGCCAGATGAGTTAGGTCAGAAGAGAATGCCAGTTTATCTGAGCAGACTTGTGACACCAGAGATTGAAAGAAAGATGCTGCTATCTTGTGTCAGCAGTTACCATCGTTAAAGAAGACCCACTACACATAGCCTCTTGGTGGGCTTTATGCTCCTGTGCGCAAAATCAAGGCAGACACCTCAACTAAATATAGATACTCTGGCATCAGAGTGTAAGTAAAAATAGGCAGATGGGTATCAATTTTGCTAGATTGGGGTAAACTCCTTTGCTAACGACCTTCAAACAACCTTCTCAAGGGCCAGCCATGGAGGAGGAGAAAGCCGAGTGCTTGCATTTATGAGTTTCTCCTCTGCAGAGCTGGGGCAGAATGAGTCCTCGGAGACCTCAGAGGAGAAGGGTGGGATGTAGGGAAGTGGTGGGTGGGAGGGAGGCCTGAAATCACAGCACTGCTGTGGGGGAAGGCTGTCTTTTCAAGCTGCTTGGCAATGACTTGAATTCCACTTACGCAGTTCCCCTGGGGGAGACAAACCAGCACTGAAAGTCAGCCCGGAAAGGACTGTGCAGAGGCTCTCACAGAACTCCTGGGGCCTCCTCAGGGCATTGAAGGCGGTCTCTGCCATCCTTTCCCTCGGTTGGCTGGTGGGCAAGGTCATTAAGTAGAGGCCTTTTGGCTTCAACGACAATTCTTGGCTGTGGAGCACAGAGCCAACCTGAAAGTGCTGTGTTGAGCATCCAGATTTCTAAAGAATGTATATTCTCTGCCCACAGAAAAATAATCTTAAAGGAGTATTTGTTCCTCAAGAAAATGGAGTCTGGAGGTGTGGCCTGCAGGCAGTCGCTGACCTCTGATGTCATCAAAGTCAGGTGGCTTTCGGGTCTCTAGACCCTTCCACCAGCAGGGGTGCCATGGATCTCGGGTTTATCTTTCTGGCTGCTCTTGCTACCTGACATATTCTGTAACTGTGTTGTCACAGAAGGAAGCGGAAGTGAGTCAGGAAGGGAGGTTGGAATTAGAATAGCTTGGATGTAAGGGTAGGGGGTGTTACATAGGGATCGAGAGCTTGCCTTCCAGGTAAAAGACAGTCCTGTTCTAGAAATGTCTCCAGTGAAGGGGGGAGACTAAGAAAGGGAATGGAGGACAATGGGTCTACAGTTGTTCCCAGTGAAAGTCACTGTGCTTGAAAACTGGGTTGGTCCATCGTCTTCAAATCTAATTCAAAGTTTTTGGGTTCGGTAAGAGTCAGGCTCTGTTTGGCCAAACATTTCTTCCCCTAATTTCAAAGCCCCTGTGTATTTTAAGGGAAATTTAATCCACATGTTTCTGATTCATTTACACTTAACTCATCAAAATATTGTTTTGTAAGAGTCATTTGATGTCCAAGAAGCCTCAGGAACCTTTTTTATGAGCCTTTAAAAAATTCTTCTGAAAAACAGGAAGCTATGTTTTGCCAATAATAAACGAACTTGAACCCAAAAGGCTCAACTTTTCTTCAATATCCACCAGGTTCCAATTGGTTCTGAACTTGGCTTAGACCCTCAGCTCCTCCCCCAGAAACATACATCGTCTCAGCAGAATGTTTACGAAAAGAAGGTTTCCGAGTCAAAACTTGTTTATTCTCAGAAGAAGAACTGAAGGGGAGAACGGCCTCTGCTGTGTTCTCACGGATGCTGCTAGAACAGAGAGCAAAAAGCACCTGCTGGCGTGGCAGAGTCTCTCTCCTCCTTGGTCAGAAAAGACAGTTCTCTGCGGGCCTCCCTGGTGGCTCAGCGGGTTGAGCGCTGTACTGTGGAGTTCGATCCCCAGCCAGGGAGGGGACCCATATGGCACAGCAGACCTCTCCTGTCTCGCCTGCTGCTCCCCTCAGCAGTGTATTTCAGTCCATCTGCCTGTTCTGTTCCCCACTCTGTCTCTGATGGATCATCTCACCGCCTGTACCCCAGTGCGTGTGTACATAAATAAATAAATCTTTAAAAAGAAAAAAAAAAAAGACAGTGCTCTGCCAGGTCAGAGAGGACCCACAACGCCAGAGGCCACCGCCCAAGGCGGGAGGTCTTCAAGTGGAGTTGCACAGCCACTGGGGAGACTGTAAATGAATTTCTGTGTTCTACAGGATGCTAGGCCAAAAGCGCTCCAAGGTTTCTTTCCAAATATAAATAAAATTCTTTGTATTATGAATGTGATTATTTGTACATAGGGATGAAACTCCAGAACCTTCAGAATTCAACATGCTATTATACATGCAAATATCTGACAAGAGACTTGGCACAAAGTGAGAGGTCAACGCATGCTGCACTGCAAGAGTCATCTTCATGGACACTTTGAGTTGTTGTTCTACTGGTAGGTTCTTATTTTCTCACCTAATCCCCATTTTGTTGAAGGATATATATCTTCAGAGAAATGATGAAGACTAAATAGCTTGAAGCCATCACACCTGCTCTGGGACATTTTTGTAACCTCGGCCAAGTTGGCCACAAATAAATTGTGTGAATGAGGAGTATTGGTGAACTGGTGAACTGGTGTGGAAGATGAGGTGGCACTGACAGGGCATGTGGACTTCTGGTGAGAAGGAGCAGAGACACCTCCGTTTTTGTACAAGTGCCATGGAGGAGACCTGCAAGCAGCCAGCTCAGTACTTCCCAGGGGGTTTTCTTTGTGGATCTAATAGGAACGGGGGATTCTACTCCAGGTGTTATCATTAGGGTCCTGTGTGGAATGGAGAAGTAACTTCTTGTCTTTCTTTTTTGGTGGGACGAAGGAGGGATGATACTGATGAGCATAGTGTCATGGTTTCCTCAGAGTTTCTGGAATGACTTCCCACAGAAAGTAGAGAGGGCTGGTAATGTAGAGAGAGTCTTGAAACAGATGATTTTAGTAACTTGTTTTAGGTCACATGCTAGTGACTGGACGGTAGAATTCTTTATCACTTCACCATACCATGTCCTCCTCGGTGTGGTGATGCCAAAGGGGAGAAGAGGTGGAACTATAAATCAGCAGTGACATCTCAGTGCTCTATTTCTCTGTTCATTCATTCATTCATTCATCAACCCTTCATACAGTCACTATATTAGACACCAGGAATACAAAAAACCAAATGAGACACTGGCCTGAGTTTTCATTGAACACAGAATTTTGTGATAGCTTCCCACAAAAACATGAAAAAATGTCAGGGTGAACCTTGGGATGAGACCCTGTGAGGAACCCCCTGTGAGGATGCTCAAGTGCTATTAAACCCCTGGATATGGCGATTTTTTTCTCCCAGGTCCTCAGACTTAAAAGATTACAAACTGAAGTGCTTCCTGAAAGAGACAAAAGGTGCCAAGAGCAAGTTTTCTCTCTTGAAGCTGGGGGTCCACCTTTTGGGTGGTGACCTCAGGGCTGGGACAGACAGGGAATACAATGTTTCCTTGTGTGGTGATCAGATAACTCCAGTCAAGGCCGTAAAGCAGTCACTCTCTGTCAGGTATTGGACTGAGCTTCCTGTTGAGCAAAGGGAACGTTGAAAGCCTCTGGCCTCTGCCCAAACCAGCCTCCTCTCATCCACAATAGGCACTTGTATCTGCAGACAAGTCCACTGGCCGCTGGCCCCCTATGTTCAGAGTGATTCTTTGAAAATCTTATCATGATAAATTAATTGGCTTGGTTCCTCTCTCATCGAGGAAGGGGAAGGCGCGTCTGCTGTAACCTGACTACCTGAGCTCTTCGTGCCATCCACTCCCAGCGATCAGCCCCCAACAGGCCCTCCAGAATGAAGGTCTGGCTGAAGGCCCTTCTCCTCCCACCCCAGCACCAGGGCGTCTCTGCTTTAGGAGAAGGAATTCTCTTTTCTAGGGCTAACCACTCTGCTTGACACAGAAGTGAGGAAAGGAAGCCATATTTGGTTAGACAGGATTTGCTTTAGGCTCAGTTTTAAGTTTTTCCCATATAAACCTCACACCTTAAAATACCCGCCAAACACTGTTTATTTCTTGATAACTGTTTTTCCTGTTGATTTTAAAGACAACACTAGTGGCAAAAGTGCTTCTGACCAAAAAGCCAGGGATGAGCACGCATCACTATAGTGAGTGGTAGGTCTAAGCCCTGAAAGAGAAGTCCAGATCTTATTTAACTTCTTAACAGTTAAAGTACATGAGACGATCCCTGAAATTCTGTAAGTGGCCGTACAGCTGGCATCTCTCCCTTGGGGCACTTGGGTCGTCCTAAGGACCTGTACCCTGGGGTGCCCTGGCCCAGGCTGGGTTTCCAGTGGTGTCACTTTCCAGCAAGATCTAGAAACGTTCTTATTTACTCAAGCTCTGCTGGTGGATTATAGAAACAGGTTTTATAGTTCTTGCTTTGGTTCAGGCGTAGGTGACATGAGTCTCCTGGGTATTACATCAACTGGCACAAGGAAGATGCACAATAAAAATGTGTGGGATGAAGAAATAATTCAACAAATGGCAGATATTTTTATGAACCGTCTGTGAATAAATCCTCTAAGTGTGACAAAGGAGGCTTATTTACTTGGAGTAAAAGCTGTTTGTCAGGGAGCATTTGCAAAGAGCATACAGTGATGCCTGAGACAGTTTCGTCACGCCCTAAAGGGGTCCCAGTGGCTTGGAATGCCAACAGGGGTCAGAGCCTCAGGCCATGGGTGCTCTCTGCCATCCGTGCAGACTTACTTGTGGTGGCTGGTGCAGTGCGCGTAAATCCTCAGTTTGTCCCGGATCACCCGGCCTGGCCGTGGCTTCCTCTGGAGCCCAGCCACATGCACGGCCAAGACTTTGGGGCCGATGAGGCGCTTGTAAAGGAGTGAGAGCCAGTAGTCCTGGGGAGAACAGAGAGGCGAAGAGTCAGGGGGAGAAGCGCAGGCAGGTGTTCTGAGTGCACAAGGCAAACACAGCCCAGAAACCACTTGTTAGCAGCGACTGTCCCGCCATGAGACCCTGACTCCTAAGCACGTCCTCCAGGGAGGACCCCCCTCAGCTGACAGTGGAGCAGGCCCTGTCTGAAGTGGTCTTTTCAACTGACCAACTGGAGAAATGCAAGTGGGGCAGACCCAGAGCAGCAAGCAGATGAATCCAAGTTTCTCACATGAAATAACAACCATTGGAATCTGACATTTTCCACTTTCTTTTCCTATGTCTTTACTTGCATACTGGTTTACTACTTCTGTTAAATTGTAGCACAGGACACTTCCAACATTTGGAATTGTCACCTATATGAGACTCCAAAATGTCATTCTCTCAGTATTGTCACTGAAGACGATTAGTGTGGTGGGAGGTCGGGGAAGCTCCTCCAGACAGACGGGGGTCCATGATTCCACAGTCAGAACCATGAACAGAAGAATGCTTATGAGCCACGGTGCTGGTTCTTGGTCATCCTCAATAATTCTAAAATAAAAAGAATAATTGTATACTAAAAATATTACGGTTTTTTAAACCATGCCAGGGTTCATTGAACTAGCATATTTTCAGTTTGTAAGTCACAGGTATTCAAGCACTATCCACCTTAATTTGTATTGTTTTTGCTACTATCATATTTTGTCTTTGCAAATGTATTGTGTAAGCTCTTGTCACCTTGTATAGCATGATATCTTCAGTTTATAACTCACCATGTAAAAACAGTCTTTGTTAACAGGGCTTCCTGATTTGCCTAGAAACTTCCATGCCATCTTCCCTGTTTTGCAATTCAGTGAATATATTTTTATCTTTAGTTTGGGTACTATTTTCAGACTCCCCTCTCACCCTTATTCTATAATCAGTTCTTTATTTATTATCCTACCCTTACACAAACTCCATCTTCTCTTTCCCATGTCTTATGTAAAACAATTCAGCAGAATCAACTATTTTTTCCTTCTTTCTCCCTCCTGCCCTCTACCACTACCCCTTCCTTTTTCTCACCCCTTCTTTCTTTTATTTTACTCTGAACATGCGCCATTTATATAATCATAAATATAATTAAACAAATGAAATGATTCTTGAATATCTCTTAAGGAAACAACATGAAAATACAGAAAAATTATCTTTGTGCATAGAAAAATAAGGCGGGAAGTACATCTATATTTAACAACAAAAAGACATTGTATGAGAAATGGAATGTAAAGAGAAGTTTTCAGACAATAAAAGCATTGAGAGGGAAGGTAAATGTAATAAAAAAAAATCCAAAGCAAGGAAGGAATGCATCGTGACGTCTTAGGGACAAAAAAGACACAGACATTCTTTAAATGTATCAGACATGGTAAGAGGTTGAAGAAAAATAGTGTCCACTATTAGTTGGTGAGAGAAAACTAATAACAGAAGACACTAAAAAGACAGAGGTTTTAAATCTTTTCTTTTCCTTTACTCTTTGTCAAAAAGTGAACTGAAAGCTAGACAGGCAGTATAGGGAGTAATTCGAACCAAAATAAATGAGAACAGAGAAAGAAAGTGACAGAGGGCTGCAGAATTTAGGGCTGCAGAATAATCACTGAATCATGTGCTCCTCAAGGTCTTAGACTGCTTACCCACTTCCACAGCCCAAGTCTAGTGGAGTACCTGGTCCATTGGAGGAGCAGGAATTCAATTATGGAATATGTACCATGTTTAAGTCTCTGTGTTAGGCATTGGGACTACAGGGGTGAGTAAGATAAACACAGTTTTGCCATCTTGAAATTTATAATCTAGCAAGAAAGACAACCCTTAGGTAAATGTGTTAGGTGGTTAATTTCAATAGGGTTCATGGTAAAGGAGGACTCTATGAGACCATTTCATAGAAGATGTGACCCAGTGCGGGAGGAAGGACAGAAGTGGCAGCTTGGGAAGGAGCCTCTCATGGAGAGAAATTTAACATTTCAGGAAAATAAGGGTAGGGATGGAAAATGTTTCGGACAAGAGAAAGGGCTTATGCAAAGGTCTGAGATGAGTTTTGAATGTTTGAGACTCTGAGAGCAGAGCAATTCAGCTTGGAGCTCAGCAAGTGAATACAAGATGAGGCCAGTTCATATAGACCCTGGGATTTTAGAATTTGATTTACATTAAATAGGAAGCCATTGCAGAATTTTAAGAGAGACAGTGACATTATCTAATTTATATTTAGCAAGTTGACTTTCATAGCTATGCAGAAGATGGATTGGAGAAAGCCATTTAGGAGGTTAGTTTAGAAGAAAGATGATGATAGTTTGATTAAGGTGAAGAAGTTGAATTAGGGAAAAGAAGAGGGATTTGAGAGATATTTAGGAGATAAAATTGGTTGGGCATGGTAATTGATAGGATAGAGAGAATGTGCATGAAACAGAGTTTATAACTTTTTAAAGGTTTAAATTCTTAATTCCAGAGGACAGGATTGCTTCTGACAGTGTTCAGCATAAGGTTTCCCTTCTACCCTCAGCTCCTCCTCCTCCTAACTCAGCCCCAACCCACAATAACTTAGTGAGACCAAGTTCTGCCAGGTATAAGACATACTTAAAACAATCAAACACAAGAATCGTAATAACTGGCAAATGTGTACCAGTTAATTTTTTCCTAATGTATCCCTAAAATCTACTGTCTTTTAAAAGTTATTTTAGTGCATATCCAATGCCTGTTTTTGAAATCATTTGTTTTTCCCTAACCACTGTTTTTCGTATTTGCTATTTCCACTGATCTAGGGCTAGGCGGGGGCCCTTGCTTTAGAGGGTCAAACTCTGACCTTCCTCCAGCCCTTCTCTATGGGCCAAGAAGACCACAGAGCCAAGGGCCCACATCTTCTTCTAACCACGTTCTGAGTGTCCAGGAGCCTAGAGTTCTCTGCTCAGAAAGCCCTGGCCTTTGGCCAGGACCATGGGCTTGCCCCTGGAGTCTGGCTTCCCGAGAGTGGACAGTAGCTCTGGACGTCAACAGCAGCTACTACGGAGCACAGTCAGGGTTTCAGCTGGCAGGCGGCTGCCACTCCCATGAGAGCCTCGATGATAGGCCTGGGTGCTGGGCTTTGGTCCTGCAGGCCTGGCCTGAGCACGCAGGGCGTCTGGGCCGGGCTGGGTGATCAGAGGGGAAGAAAACACACCTTCTTCCTCTTTGAAGGAGCGTTCTCTGGGGACTTGGGGAGTCGACCACAGTGAAGTCCTCTGTAAAACGAGGTTGACCAAAGCATCTCCCTGATTACAGCATCTGGGTTTCCTTCTGGGAGGTGAGTCAGCCACCGCTGGATTATTTCCCAAGGTTCCCGAGCTCCCTGAGGAGAGTGAGTGACCGCATCAGGCCAGCTGGACTTTCTCTCCAGGGACTCTGGGACTGCGCACACCGAGGGGGTGGGGACAGATGTGCGCTGCGACACCTTATGGAGACAGAACACGGTGCCGCCACCTGGACCCTGCCCCACCCACATGGGTGCTTCAGCTGGTCACTTACCCAATTTTTTCCCTGCTCAAGTTCCTCAGGTCTTTTCTCCCTTTTCTTCTTATGACCAAGGAACCTTAATTGGTCCAATGGTCATCACAACATTCTTTTTAATGGGGAAAGACCCTGACAATAATGAATCTCATTAAAAAATGTTATGGATTAACAAACCATGCTTGACACAACTATGAATATTTTGCTGTTGCTATAAGTTATATTTAGAAGACTATTTAGTGATGCCAAAATATGTTTGTTAGGGTATACAGAAAAAGAGCAGTCTGAATTAAGGTGCTTCAGTTTTTGAGGGGCAGTAACAGTGTATCTCCATGCAGCTGAACTTGAGGGGTGGACACCTAAATGCAAACGGCACTACTTTCCTTTCCTTGTCCTCACAGGCCCAATCACCCACACTCTAAGCCTTTGGAGTGCTGTTCCCTTTGTCCAGTGTACTTCCTCTTCCTCTGGAGAGAGGCTACCCTGCCTGGCTAGACCCTTCTCATTCTCTGGGGTTCTCCAGAAACCTCTAGGAGGCCTGTTTGATGTCTAAGGTCTGGGTGAGGGCTTCATTTATACATGACCCTGGGAACCCTGCAGCTCCCTTCTCAGCAGGTTTTCACGCTGCATGCTAACTGCTTACTTATTTGCATGTATTCTCCATCAGAGTCTTCAGGGAGAACAGGGCCCATGTTTGTTCATAACAATGAACATTGTTTTAATGCCAGTGAACATTATGTTCTCCAGTATGTTATCTCATTGAGCTTGTGAAATACTCCTCCTCTGAGGAAGCACTATAATTTTTCCCTTTTGCAGGTGAGAAGAGAGGCATAGAGACATACACAATGTACATAAGTGATACAGTTATAGCCCCAGTGCCAAGCACAATGCCATTGTATAGCAGGTGCTTCATAAATATCTGTGGAATGAATGGATGACCGTGCTAAGCAACCTAGATAAGTCTCACTATTTCAGTGCTCTGAATCTATGGTTAAAAAGTGTTCCTAGAATTAAGTGCCACCCTGATCAAATGGTGAGATGTCAGTATGCAGTCAAAGGGGAAAAAAGTCTCACTGATTAGTAAACTCCATGAAGCTCCCTTCAAAGCCACTGCTGCCTGCAGATGAAAGTCAGCCCCGGCTCTCTCCTTGAAAGCTTCTGTGAGAATAAGGAAAACAGGGGCCACTTAACTGGCTGAATTCAGTACGTCTTGGATTGGAATTCCAATTAAAATTCATCATGACCTGTGTTCACTGAAGAACACTCAGCTGTTCTAAGCCAACCTTTCCTTCCTTGCTTGGCGGTGGTGAATATTAATTGAGATGAGGACTGAGAAAGTGGCCCAGCTGTGGCAGGTAGAACCAGTTCCTGTTCATAAATGTTTTCTTCCTTTGGTGCTTGATTATTACTCAGGGTGTAGAAGGAAGGGAAAGCGTCCCTCCCCATATCGAGTGCCCAGAATACTCCACGGACTCAAAAACAGATGACTGGATCAGGAAGCTGTGGTTCATATACACGATGGAATACTATTCAGCAATCAAAAATGATAAACTAGAGTCATTCCTAGGAACATGGATGGAGCTGGAAGGGATTATGCTCAGCGAAATACGTCAGAAGGCAAAAGAAAAATACCAAATGGTTTCCTCCCTAGGAAGACTATAAGGGAACCAAATAAGGATCAAGGAAAAGAATAATAATAATAAACACTCAACTAAAAGACAAGGACAAATTGGGGACACTTGGTGGGAGGGGGGAGGGAGAGGGTTGAGGGCAGATAAGAGCACAAGGGACTGAGGTGATGGTGCACTGGTGAAATGGTGGTGGGGAATCCATGGGGATGTCAAATATATATAAATAAATATATATAAATAAATATATAACTGATGTCAAATATGTATAAGTAAAGGGAAACAAAACAAAACACAGTGAGGGTAGCTGGACAAGTCGGGCTGGGGAGTTTGGGAGGCTCCTGACTGTCGAACAGCTCACCTGGAGCTGGCAGGAGAGATGATGCTATGGATCGGGGTTGGTGGGTGGGTTTTGTCAGGGGGCGCGTTGTCATGGGGCGGGAGGGCTCCTGGAGCAGAGGTTTTGTTTCACCTTTTTAGTGTCATTTTGTAAGCCACAACGTGGGTGGCAGGAACTGAAGTGAATCCTGGGTTCTCGGTCAACTCAGCACTTCCCCGTGAAACCACCACCTCAGGCAAGTTGCTGCTAAGTCTCAGGACCTTCTTCTATGAAATAGGCGATGCTTGCACCTACGTACCCATGAAGTTGCTGTGAAGATGAACAAGGTACAGCATGCAAAGGGCTTAGCCCAGGGCCGAGGGAGGGGACGCTGAGAATATTAGTTGATGTTACTACTAGTAATCACTTTCTGTAAATGCCTCTGCTTGTCTGGGTTGTACTGAGCATACCTAGAAAAGTTGAGTGATGGAAAAACAAGGTCTAAGTCAGGTAAGACAGACCACAAACAGGTGGCCAATCGATGAGGAGAAAGCCTATGCGGGAGGAAATGCAGGAACGAGATAGAAAGAAAAAGGGACAAAAAAGTTAAAAGTGAGTAGAGGACCTTTATCTGAAAGCTGGGCATGTTACATGTGTCACCAGAGAATCAGAGAATCAGCTCGGGGACAAGATCCTGCCTTCGCTAGAAATCATGGCTAGAAGGAAGGACTTTTTGTCAAGAAATCTTTTTCCACCTCCTCCCCTCTTCTCCCATCCTCCTCCCCAGCACCTGTCAACATGTCATTATATGTCATCTGGCATCATCTGTCAACATATGCTGAGCAGGTGATACACAGAATTAACTAAGATACAGCTTCACTCCGAGGTGAGTCCTCTTCTCTTTCCTTAATTGACATCCTTTGAGTGCTGAAGGAGAGGCAAGGTCCCCCAGGCCTGAGCAGATCCTTTCTCTCCCCAGACTTGCCTTTTTACCACCGAAGTTCTGCACCGAAAGCACTAACCAAGTCGGCAAAGTCGAGCGGTGCAGACGCTTACAGAAGAAGCTTTACAACAATCACAGCTTACAGAAGAAGCTTTACAACAACCACAGCTTTCTGGGCTGGCCGGGGACGCTGGGCTAGCAGAGGAATTTTGGGGTAGAGCAGTTGGAGAGAAGGTGGCACTCCTTTGTCCAGGGTGGCATAATGCCATCCCCTTTCTGATGGCCAGAGAAGAATCACACCCGTGGATTCAGCCAGACTTCCCCAAGGTTCGGACAGGCCAGTGTTAGGGTCAGGCATTTTCTGCTGAGCTCAAGGTGTTCAGAACACAGAAGTGAAGGTGGCCTTCACCCGCACTGCTCCAGGGAAGCCTGTGGAACATTGTGTTGTCCTCAAGTTATTCTGCAGCTGCTTCAATTAAAGAATTAAACTCTATCTGAGTAGCAGCAGTGTCCACGAGAGCCAAATTAAATTTCTCCTTGGAAAACAAGCTACAGACCACATCTTCATTGTGCAGACACTCATTAACAAATATGTAAAAAAAAAATACCAGTCAGAGAAAGATGTTTTCCTGCTTGGAGACTTTTAAAAAAGCATTTAATTTAATCTGGCACGCATGGCTGAACCTGAAATGGCTACAATGTGTAAGTGGTGGGAAGGGCTGCCCGGCCAGGAGAGGGGTGAGCGCCCCTGCCTGTCTCTGAAACCTGGACTTGGGTTCCCTGTGCTTGACCGAGCACTTCGGGATCTCTCTGGAGGAGATAAGAAACTGGCTGGTCTCCATCTCTCCTGTTGCTCCTGAGCAGAATTTAAATTGCCAGGCGTGGCCCAGGGCCATCTACAGAGAGGCTTAAGAACTGATTTTCAGGAAAGGATCCCAAATGACCACACATTTTATTTTTTAAAGTGTAGAAGATGCTGTCTGTGCTTTTATGGAGTCCGTGAAGGTCGTCTGGACTCCAGACTGTTCGAGCAGGCCCAACTCCGGCGGGTCCAGGCTCGTAGTAAAGTTGACCTGAAGGTACAAGGAAGACCCACCCTTTAGGAGAAACACTGTACCTGATGGCTTTTAGGGGGTTCCTGGACGTCAGGCTTTAGGCGATTTCAAAAGAGAGGGTTACCATCCTTGAAGTGTATTTACCATACCCCAGTACCAGGGCTGAGGGGCAGAGAGAAGAGCAAGAAAACACAGGAGCAAGCTGAGGAGAAGCAGGGTGTCCATTCCCCTGAGGCCTCGAGTGGAAGCTGGCAGGTGCCTTGCTGTCCAGGGGGCAAGAAGTGAGGCGCATGTGGCAGAATTAGGGTGTAGGAACAGCCTTGTGGGGTAAACCCCACCTTCACGAGAGTCCTGACAGGAAGAGAGAGGCAGAAAGACCCACACTGACCCTGTGCTCCGAGGACACTTCTCCTCGGGGGGCCGCTTGCTCCATCTCCACCGGCCAGGCTCACTAGCCCGTCTATGCGGCCGAGCTGGATCATCCCAGTACCACATCAGGAACAAAATGAACCAAGGTGGTCACACACCTTTTCCTCAGTCCCTGCTGCCTGGGGCTAGGATGACAAGCACCTCTTTTGGTTGGGCAGAGCATAGAACCATTGGAAAAGGTTGTACTTTTGGCCGTTACCTCATCTTTACTGTTCAGGGAGGGCCTGAGGGTTAGTGACAGAAATACTTTGGAACGCATCCTTTGCCAACATATGTATTAGTATCCTCAACTGTGCGCGCGGGAAGCTACAGCCCCAGCTCACTAACTACCTTTGCTTTTTCACACACAAGAGAAGCCAATCATTACAAACCAGAAGAGCTTCATTCATAGGGTCTTAGAGATTCTGTATAAAAAAATGCTAGTTGATGGAGAATTTGAAAAAGACAATAACCTTGGCCCAGAAACCCTGTGTGAAATAGAATATGGGCCCTTTGAAATGTGCAAAAGTTTCAAAGTTCAAAGGAATGTCCAATTCCAGAAAACTGCCAGCTGGAAAACAGCTTATTGAACCCTGAATGAAGACATTATTATAAATCTCATTACATAATTTGATAATTCTGACATTTGCAAAAGCATACGGACATAAGTCTTGAATTGCACAAAGTCAAATTCTCCATACAAAATAAGCTGGATGGAAACTTTCATCCTAATTTTGCTCTGATCATCATTCCTGAGTTTTAAGTGACAGCAGTTGTTTTAAAAGTGTAAGTGGGACACTGAAAATACATTTTAAATGTTCCTTTGTAACGAGGACGAATCAGTCTACGGCGTCAGGCTCCATTACCTGGCCTCTCACTTCTCCCTCGGTGATATTTCCTCAAATCAAATGACAAGCTTGGCCCAGGGACAGCTCCTTGTCAGTTAGCATGACAAGGCTGGTGGAGCCCTCCCTTCCTTCCCTATCTTCGTGGTCAACCATATAAGCAAAACTTTTCCGTGTCTGGACAGAACTGGACCAGGAAAACCAACAGGTGGGAGCCTTTCATAAGAGGTCGTTTCTCAGTCCCAAGATGAGTGACTCTGCACGGGAGCTGGACTCAGCAGAGCCCTGTGCTTAGCATGAGGCCCTGCCGTTACAGTCTTAAAATTCTTACTATTCTGCATCTGTGAAGTTCGAAAGTGGCGGCTACTGGGATGAGGGCGCACACATGCAGAGGAGGTGTGCCACCGTGCATGCACCACCTTGGTGGGAGCCCAAGAGCTGCAGCGCTGGGGGCCACGGCGGGAGATCAGTGAGACACAAAGCCAGTGAGGTAAGTGCCTGCCAGTTGGGGTTCGGCTGACAGCCCCAGGAGAGATGCTCTTTTGTTCACACCAGAACTTGTTTCCAACGCTGGGAGAAGGCAAAGACATTCTTATAAACATAAAAGAACCTATTATCTCCTTTCTTATTCACAGTACTTCCCACAGGAGCCAACCACTTCTGCTGGAAGTGATAAGAAGGAAAGGGAGCTAGAACAACCCATACATCGTTCCTTTTCTTCCAGCCCTTCCTTATTTAATAATTCAAAGGTAGAGCATAGTACAGAATATGTGCCCATCAAGAAGAGAAATAAAAACAGTTGCCTTAGTGTTGTGCAGTGTTTTCACAGTTCTGGTAAGAACAAATACATATGCATGTACAAGCTATGAAATGCAAAATGCATGATTCCAGTGATTCATGCACAACTCAAACGCTCTTATATTAGCATTCAAATCTCACATGCACACTATAAATGGGAAAATTCATGCTAATTATTTAAATTTTTAATTTTTCTTTACTTAGAACATTAAATAGGAAATGGAAAATACCAGAAGTTTTTGAGAGATAATGGCAGAAAGGGAAAAGCTTTCCATTCTAGTATGTTTAATGGCCCTTTTTGGAAGCTGAGGTCCCACACTTTCATCTGGCATGGGGTGCAGCAAAGGCTGTAGCTGGCAGTCTTTATTTTTCTTAACTCTCTGGCATCACAATATCCTGTTGTTTTTCTTCTATATTTCACAGCACATGCCACAAAATCGGGTGGGTACCAAAAAAACCACAATAGAGACAGATGGGTTACCTGCTGGCATGAGAGACCTAAGTGGGGTCCAGAGTGACTTTTGACTACAGAAGGGAAAGCCATGAAGGAGAAGAAAAGATGCCCCCAACTGAGGGAAAGGAAGGCTCCTCCTCTGGAGAGAATGGGTCTGATGTGCACGCTCTGAAGTTTCACAGAAGGCAAAGCAGGCCCGTGGACAACTGTGGTGACTGACACCCATCACTGTGGTCTCCAATCTTGTGATGGCTTGGACACAAATAGGAAAGTGTGCAAACACTGAAGGATGAGATTGGTAGGAAGACTCTTCAGTAGTTTGCCTCTATGAAAGAAACAAGGGATTTGGTAGTACGAGGGAAGCACGTTTGACAGCCTTTAAACATCAATCATGAATCATGTCTCAACTTCAAATTTGTGATGTGACTCTCCAGTAAGGTTCCTGACCTGTGTGCTGGGTGCTCCCAAAGTCCGAGGCAAAGTTCCATCTAAAGCTGTCCAAGAATGTTCTCTTTTTAAACTTTTAAAAAAGATTTTATTTATTTATGCATACAAGAGCTGGGGTACAGGCCAGAGGTGTTGGGGCTGAAAAGAGTCACCAGAGACAGAGTGGGGAGCAGGACAGGCAGATCCACTGAAACACACTGCTGAGGGGAGCAGCAGGCGAGGCAGGAGAGGTCTGCTGCACCAGGTGGGTCCCCTCCCTGGTTCTGGATCGAACTCGCATTGCAGTGGCTGTGGAAGCCCCACAGTGCAGTGTTCAACCCCTTGTGCCACCAAAAGGCCCCCAAGAATGTTCTTGTACACATCCCTTAGCTACCCCGCAGCACAGGGCCCTATCAGACCCAGACCACAAGTCCACAGCCTCAGCAACTCGAGTCCTGCTTTGGCTAGCCTTCTACTATGGCTCCATGGGGAAAGCTGTTGCTTGTGCCACTTCTGGACCTGGGCGTGGGTGTGGGGTGTAGGAGAAGCCTGGGTATAGCAAGGGAAGTCTCGGCCTCACGAGTGCAACAATTACAAGTAAGATTCGGATAGAATCTTCATCTTTTACTGTGAGTTGGTGTTTGCGGAAGTACTGGGAAAATTATTGACGGTTCTTATAAGGAAAATTACAGCTTTGGTGTGGCTATGAAATAGAAATGTATGCAAGTGATTTACACGGATGTCTTTTCTCTTGAATGATGACAGAATCTCGCAGAATGATAACAGTTACATTAGTAGATGTAGCAGATCAACTCTGATGTCAGTTTGATTTTGGTTATAATACCAACTCCAACATTAAATTAAGCTCTGTAAGCACAAAGTTTAGCGGTAGTCATGGGGAGCCAGTCTCACTCCAAAATCACATTTCTTTGGTTCAGATTTCAGGGCAGTGCAGCACGGCCATCTGCTCATGACTTCAAAAACAAATACAGACAGCGCTGTTTCTAAAGGACCTGGAGGCTAAAATACGGAACATGGTCATCATTAAGTTTACAGATGACACTAATGGGAAGAAGGGTGGGTTCGGAATTCCAAACAGGAATAAAGGCCGGGTAGAGGCCTGGGCAGAAAATCTCAACCCTAAAAGCGAATGATGTGAAGGACTGCCTTTGTCATGGCCAGATTAGGGTCGGGGCTCACTGGGTGGGTCGGAGACGAAGCTGGCATGAATTCCTGGGGTCTAGCACTCTGGAAGAAGGCCAGGGGCCAACTGTGCTAATGTCGACTCAGATGCCTTGCTAACACTGTCAGTCCACCCTCGCTGCTTGGGGCGGAACAGGAACATTTTTTCAGAAGCGCTCACACCCACGCTGGGGTATGGTCACTGCTGATGTGATTTAGGATGATATTCTCCTGGGGTCTGTATAAGAGGATGTACAACGTACAAAATGACTCCTTGGATCCTCTCCTGCCCTTGCTCATTCCCAACCAATCCATCCACTTGTCCTTTCCTTTCTACCTCCTCCTAGATCTTTCATCTGTCCCCTTCTGCCCTCTCCATTACCACACCCTGGCCCGGACTGTCAGTTTCTCACCTGGTCTTTAACAGCCTCCTGCCAGGCTCTCAGCCGCCACTCCTGACTCTTTCACAATCTGTTCTCCACAGAGCAGCTAAGGTCATCCTCCTCAAACTCACGCCCCTTCATTGGCTGCTTGCTGCCTTGAGACTAAAATCTCAGCTGGGCTTGCTTTGCTCTCCATGTCCTGGCTCCTGCATAGTTCTCCGCCCTATTTCATCACATCTCCTACCCCACTATATCCAGTTTTCATCTTTGTTTTGAGTCCTCTGGACCCTCTCTCTTCTAAGGTCCCCAAACAAAAGCGCTTCCCCTAGCTCTCCCGAGGCCACCTCATTCTCATCCTTCGGGTCTCTTAAGTATCCCTCCTCAAAGGACCCCTTTACCGCTTCATCTAAAATAACCCTTTCCCCAGACTTCTCCAGACCCTTATTGCGTTTCTCACGACCTGCAATCATTACTGATCTGGAAGCTTATTTATTATTTGTCTTCCCTGCGAATATCCTCTGAGCATCCTGAGAACAAGAGGGGGTGTCTGTTCTCTTCACAGCCATACGGTCTGGACCCAGTGCAGTGCTGGGACATGGTGGCACACAGTAGGTACCTCGGAATGGCTGCTACTGCAGTGCCCAGCATACTTTAAAACTGGACCCCCGAATCCTGTGGTCGTTCCTTGGGAAGGCATCTGTAGCCGCAGTTGATGGACACACTCGGACAGTAAGACAATATTGTCCATCTCCTTGGCTCTTCAGGTGGGTGAGGTGGTCCAGGCGGTCTCCAAACCTCTGACCCAGCTATTACAGTCGGGGCAGCTTGGACAAAAACATATTTCTCTTCTGTGTATTACTTCCCACCTACATTTTCTCGCCTGGGAAAATGCCTCTAAATTTAGTATCACCTCCATTCTCATTAAGGTGACTTTAACTTCTGCCTTCTAGATCTTGAGTGATGATGAGAGAGACAGCAATTAAACGGTTGCTCCTCGCGACAGCCTCCCAGCAGGTAGCTCCCTGCTCAGCCCAGAGTCTCTCACCACTCTCTCATGTTTGTCTTCCCAGCCAGCTTTCAGTTATTTGACTGGCTTCGATTCAACACACTTAAGTTCTGAAAACTGAGCTTTAGGAGGTATCATTCTAGAGGCTAACATTCTTGAGCCATGTCATTTTTATCAAAAAAGCGATGCAAGCTTGAGAGGGCACTGGCAGAAGCAGGGCTCAAACGAAAAGAAAACGGGAGGCACGGGGTGGCCAGGACTTTGATCAGCTCTCATCCCCCAGGCCACATGGTGATTCCATCAGCGGGGCTGAGTGTGTGCAGATCAAGCGTGAGCTCCAGTGGGGGACAGACACCCAATTAGTTATAATGACCTTTGACTGGTAAGTGAAAGGAGAGAAGTAGGGAAATGCGGACACCCAAAAAAAAATTTGGGACCAGACCTGAGTTTCCCATCTGATGTGTTAGCCGGAAGCGTGGTCCCCGGGAGCCATGTGCTCTGAGTTCCTGAGAACGCAGGAGCCAAGTGATGGGGAAGCACAGCCCCAAATGAGCTTTACAGTGACTGTGAGTGAAGAAGGAAAGTCATATATTTTTCTAAGAAAAAGTCATATAAATCTAGCAGCTCCACTCACAGCAAATCCCAACCATCTCCAGCCAAAGCACTCTGTTTTCCTGACAGAGACTTGCACGGTAGGAGGACATTGTGAAAAATCAGTGGTTATAACCACAAGCCATTTAAGGTGCACCCTGGGCTCAATCATGATGTCTCTGGATCCTTTTGGGGTCAGGGAGGTCACCTTCCATTACACACACACACACCCACACACACACACTCACGTACCACCTTTGCTCAAGCGACACAGCAACAACTTCATATACAGAAAATGAATGATGCAAGTACATGTCTTGTTTCTCTCCTTATATTCCATTACATTTCCTATCGGAAACGTCTGAGTATTGGTGTGAATAATACTATTATCCACATAGTGTTTTTGTTGTTGTTGCTGTTGTTGAAAGAAACTGGAATGAAAATGTAATTTTTCCCCCAGTTACTCTGCAAATATATATTCATTGACAGTGATATCTATCAACACGGAAAATGCACATACCCTCTGACTCAATCATTTTGTTTCTGGGTACTCTTACCATAGACTTAGACATACACCAAACCATCCTTAGCATCTATATTTTCTATTTTTGTACCCAAGCAGCTGAATGTAGCTGGAGAAAAACCACAAAATCAGGTTTCACTTTAAACATGATCTCATAACTTAAATGTGTTCTCCATGCTACCAGCAATCCTACCATGTTTCTCTAGTTTCTTCATCAAGTATGTTTTCCTAAACTCTGAGATGACTCATCTGTACATTTCCTTTTTGTTCAATACCTACTCTCCACTCACTCACTTCCTTTCTTCTCAAGGAATACAATAAACTCTAACCAGAACTCCCTTCTCTTCCCAGCTCCAGTGGCTGCTCCCCCAGCTGGTTCTTTCTTCCTGTACCAGTTGGATGTGCTGTTCCTCCCAAATAAGGTTAGTCTTTGTGTCTGTCACCTCTCATACTACTTCTCTCTTGCATCATCCATCCTCACACTTTGACCTAAATAGACTGACAAATTTATGTCATCTGTCCAACCATTTTTTTGAGCTTCAAAACTGTGATTAACCTTCACCTGTATAGCTCCCTCAAGCTAAACATGTTCAAAGTGGGCCCTTGATTCATCCTTCCTCCCCAGACTTGTCCTCCCCATATTCCTCATGACAATGAATGGCTCCACTAGTCATTAATTGTTAGGTCTCTCTTCTTCAATCCCCACATCCATTCTTCTTTTTCATGCCTGTTCAACATTTTATCTGTATCGTGAGTCTGTTTCTATGGCCTCCAGCCCTAACCAAAACATCCTCATCGCCTTGCTGTGCTACTGAAAGTTTCTTCCTGGCCTCATTCTTATTCATCACAGTCAGTTCTCCACTGACTCTCTGAGCGGTCTCTATGTACCTATATCTGCATTGGGCACATTACTCCCCTAAATAAAATTCTCCAGTGACTTCCTACAGACTTTCAGATAAAACCTAAACTTTTTACATGACTTAAAATTTATCTTATGATTGGTCTCTGCCTACCTCTCCAGTGTCATTTCATGCCATTCCTTCTTAGCCATCACTTCGTAGCCAAATTATTCTTTTTGAAAACGCCAAGTTCCTGCCCATCTAGTGCTCTGCAGATGTGTTCCCTATATCTGCAATGCTCTACGATCTTTCCAAATTAAATGTCAATTTATCAAAAAGTCCTTCCCTGGCTCAACTATCAGGTAAGTGTTTCCAGTTACCTTTACATTAGCACACTTCATTTCCCTAATAGCACTTATCATAATTTGCAATTATATATTTGCTTCCTCAATTATTCAATATATTTCCGCTGCTAGATTGTAAGCTCCAAAAGGCAGGGGAATGTTATTCAGATACATATACCTGGCCTTCCCCATAGCATGTCACATACAGAAAGAGATCACAAATATTGATGAACATTTGAGTAAATGAATGAATAAATACAAGAGTGTTAGTTATAATGTTGTTCTAATAGCAAAAAATGTAAACGACTCACATATCTATTAATTAAAGTAAAAGGTTATATAGTGCTGGCATATCTGTAGAATACTAAGAAGTAGAACTTCTTACACAGAAACAAAGTCCAAGATATATTAAGTGAAAAAAGTAAACTCCAGAAATGATATTTAAAAGGTGAATTCCAGACAGGTACAGAAAGTTCTTGATACTGACATAAGACACTGTTAACTGCTGATACTTCTGTTTAGAGGGAATCCTTGATGTCCTCTCTTACAACTTGAATTTTTTACCATACACTAATTGAAACTTATCCATTATGTGTTATTTTTATAATAAAAAATTTAAGATTAAAATTTAAATATAATTAACAAAAAAGTAGACATGCATGTGTTCCTGTCCCCAGGGTAGATAGCTAGTCTACCTGTAGAAGCTATGGGGTAAAGGACACAGATATGAGTAACCACGTCATTAATTAGCAGAGGCCTATTTGTCTTGTTCCCAAAAAATTAATTCAAGGTAGCTATAGATAACCACGTTCAGTGTGATAATTAGAAAAAGTGGATTTGTAACCAGGTCAAGGAGGACCTCGTATGCAGAGTCAATAATCTGCTTTTAGCAGAATAGGAGCTAGAGGTTCATAGACAACTTTGAGTTTTAAAAAGTTGAATCTGGGTAGCTAGGAAGATTAATCTACTGGAGTAGATTAATATCATTTTTTTACTTAAACACCGCAACCCCGGTAACATTCCTGTGGCTCTTCTGCCAACAGCAGCATGATGGAGTGTCCTTATAACTAAAGGCACCCGAGTGTCCCCCTGCACGATGTCCTGGGTCCTCCCTGTGTCAGGGTTTCACCTGATTTGAAAACATGCAGGCCAGACTGATGCCCGATTCCTTTTGGACTCCATCTGGCTTCATTTGTATAGTTATCCCTTGAACAAATGGAGGGTAGAGGCATCGAGCCACATACAGAGGAAAATCTACATCTACATATAACTTGACTTAACAACTAACAGTCTGCTGTGGACCAGAAACCTGAGTGATACCTTTGTTTACATTTCTCTAGGTTGGTCTGTGCTTGTGTGTGTTTCGAGCATTTTGCCTTTTTATAATACATCTGTGTATATTTCGTACACAGATACGATAAAAGACTATTACAACATTTACATGTTTTATGCATCATGAACATTTCTAACTTTTTCTTTTTTCAATATTTCTCAGCTATTAATACATGATTCAGTGACTGCCCTTGCAACATGGTGGCACAGTAGCAATTTGATTTGAAAGCTTGGGGGAAGAAAACTTTCTTCTCTCTTATATGTTGGGAGTTTCTAGTATATTTTTATTATCTCCCCAAAATTGTATACGAGGTACAAAGCTAGAGAGAGAAAGAGAAAGACAGAGACAGACAGACAGATGGAGAGAAGGCACATGAGATCTTAAGGGATAATTTATAACAAACGCACAGCACAGAGGTCTTGAATCACCACTTCCTCTAAAGGGAGAGTGAAATGGTTACGTTCACCAGCTCACGAGTCTCAAGATCCTACCCCGGCATACACCTTAACTGCTCTCTGCCTCGCTTTATTTATATGGAAGAATGGACATGATAAAAACGCCTACCGCAAGATGCTGCCAAGAGAACGAAATACTGTATTTTGGAGAAAACACTGTTCGTACAGGCACAGCCTTTAGGCAGCTCTCTTGCCACCCGTGACCATGCAGGTGCATCTATTTTTCTTTCTCCTTTTCCTAATAAACCTGTCCTTTGTAAAATGTAAAAAAAAATCATCATTATAGTATTTGATATATTACAAGCTCAGTAATATTAAGTCTTGCACATAAATGGAAAGATCAAACTGGAAGTTGAAATAATAGATCGTTAGCCCAAGTGTACCATTAATAGTATTCATGATATTAGATAATATCTTGGAAACTTAGTGTTTTTTTTTATATAAAATAAAAGCAGGAGAAGATAGTCTCAAAAGATAATTCACAAATCTAATTGGATGATTTTAGCCTGGATCTTAGCTTTTAGGGAATGGGGCAATGGTCTCTCTCTGGGATTTGGAGAACAGAATACAGAGCCTAGGAAAGTTTCCCTTTGCCTATCATTGACCTTCATTGTTTGGGCTTTATGGATTCTTATGGATGATGGCTGACTTGGCTCTTTCTTTTTATGGGGCTGAGTCCATTTCCACATCTATGGATGCTCTGGTCGCAGGGCATCCTGAAATGCACCAGGAACCTACGACCACCTACGCCTCTTCTTGGAGTCTCAATATTCTTAGTTATAGGGGCTGGATGATCTCAAAGCCTCTTCTAATTTCACTGTTCTACGAGTTTGTAGATCTCAGACTTTTCAAATGGATGTCTGGCTGTGACTCTACCACGTTCGATGCACTCAAGGACAGACTGGGCAACAAGGATTTCAACCAGTTGGCTAGAGAGCATATGAAGCAGTTGTGATGTCAAGAAGCATCACCACAATTTTAGTTTCAAACAGCTAATGTAGAATTTTATTGAAGAAGGTGGATTTGAGGAGGTATTTATGGGAGTCACAATGGAACATTCTGAAAATATAATAATGCCTTAATACAAAATTTCCTGGCTTTCTTTTGAGACACTGGAACACAGTGTTTATGTTTCGTAATGTTAATCACATGCAATTCTTCTAAATCTGGGATCTAATGGATGCGAAAATTGGTCCAAATGTCAATTTTAAACATATGTTTTTTATATTGAATAGACCTGTATGGTTCCAAACACCAGTTAACTCTTTGATGAAATTAGGGTCTGATTTTTCAGAAGTGGTTCTGATTGGTTTTCAAGATGGGAAAGAAAGTCTTAGGTCACCACAGAATGGAGTCAGCAGAGGAACTGGAGAGGTACTTCCTGTAGCAAGGTCTGAGGGCCTGGGGTAGCTCGGAGAGTACGGCTCACTCAGAGGAACAGAGGGAGTTAGGAAGCTGCCTGACAGACTTTTGTAGGATCTGGAAATTCCAAGATTGGACAGAAAAATGAAAGCCAATATTAGAAGCCCTTCATGGGGACTTTAAATGCAGATGGAGAACATACTTATTTTGTTGGTCATTAATAGTCATTCTGAATTTCAAAATGACCATTTTCATTTTTTTCTAATGATGTGAAACAGTTTCACTAGGTCCTCAGAGAGCAATTAACCAGGCTTTTTTGTTGGTGTCCAACAACTGTGCTTGTTTTGTCTGAAGAAAAGGAGGTTGGGAGATGACTTATATTTCAGGACAAGAAAAAATTTATAGTTTAAAAAGTGACAGAAATAAGGGCTACACATAAGGCTTTAAATGCCAGAATATCACTATGAGAAGAGTTTGCAGGAAAAGGAAGATTATTATTATTATCCTTTACATCATTGTTCATTCCCCGTAAAATTCCCACCACCAATCTACCCGTGAACCATCACCATAGTCCCTTGTGCTCTTCTCTCCCCTGTTTTGATCCCATTTCCTCCCCCTCCCTCAAAGAATGTCTCCAATGTCATAGCTGCCACTAATTTTCTTGTTTTATTACTATTATTATTGTTTTTTTTAAAAAAGATTAATAAGGGGACAAGTGGCATCTGCTTTGATCTGACAACTAGCGCCTGTTTTGTATTATCAAGAGGTTGAAGACAATCTGATTCTTAAAACTGACACCAACTTGATCACTTGGTTTTCCAAACAACACTGCCTTGACTCATAAGCACTTGGATATTTAAATTCGATTGCCTTTTGAGCCAGTAAAAGTTATGGAAGAAATCCACTTCATAGTCATAACCTAGCATTTTTTTCACCCCAAGCAAAATTTCTCAGTTAAATTGTTCACTCTTTTCATTAGTCTTGGCTCCAAATCACATTTAGTAATTTGAAAAAATTCAACCTAGCACTATAGGGTAAAAATAAGCCATGGATGAGGTACTACAGAGTGTGCCATAATTCACAAAGCAGTTCTTAACAAGATGCCTCACAGATATTTTGAGCAAAGGCAATTATCAGTAGAAGAACTGCAGAGCCTTCTGAAGTGACCTTTTAGGAGATAACTCTTTCATTTTGGGTGTATAAGTTCTAGAATGTTTGAGAGCTCCTAAGCGTACTTCCCATGTGAGGAGGGCTTATTGGGAACACAAGTGTGATAGTTTTTAAAAAGAGCTCAACATGGCAGGATAATTAAAGAAAACGACTTTACATTTTCTTTTCTTGAACCTCTGCTTTTCAGACACCCTTTCCTGTTCCTGAATGTCATCTCAAAGCTGATTTCATATCTTCTGGATATTAATGAACAATTCATTTTCAGGTATTAAAAAGTCTAGTCTAATTTTATATCAAAACTTTTTTTAATCCAATTTGATTGATAACTTGACTGGTTTATGTTTGACATAAATCAGAAAACTATAGCAGAGGGAGATTCATATTTTTATTTCTTTGCTCGTTTCCACTTTACTTAATTCTTTTCCTCCCCGGTTCCTGAAGTTAAAGCAAAGAAGAAAGGCAAAATGGGAGCAAAAATCCCTTACTGGCTATTGTTACTGTAATCTGTCTTTGGTGCATGCTCTGAGGCTTTCACTAATCATGGACCCTTCTCTTGTGGAAGGTACTTTCCTTTTATACAATTATAACTGCTTTCTTACACTTGGTGACTGACCACTTAAAGCTCCTCTAAGCTTCTACCTTGATGATAAATCGCTCACAGTCTCCTGCTGGAGTATGCTTCCTTTTAAGACAACTGAAACTTGGTTACCTTCTGTGATGTTTACTCTAACCCTCTGCCCTCAGTAGAGATGTAACTCAGTAATACAGTAGTTCTCGCACCTAGTTCAGCTGGTAAGGACAGCATCAGCCAGTCCTTTTCAGGTGAGAGCCATTCCAGGTAAGCAGCAGGTACTGACCATGTGCCTGCCAAGCTGCAGGGTCTACACACCAAGTTCTCGCAAGAGCTGTCACATACTCCTCCAAGAGTGCTTCTGGGGGGAGAGGAGGTCCTTTCACTTGACTTGGGATAGAGAGGAAGAACCTCTTCCTGTCCCCACTGTCAGGCTGATATAACTGGGCAGATAAAATTGCTCTCATCAACCTCCTATCTCCTATTATATTCGGGTAGGAAATGGGCAGTAGCTCCCATGTAGCTCCCATTTGGCTTGAGACCAGAACTGGTTTGAGGCTACAAGACTCCTGCATGGATTGTCTAGTTTTAATTTCTCTTTAAGATTTGTGGTACTTTATACCCACATCACTTAGGTTTGGGACCTCAGTAAAATGGACATCTTTATTTCAAAACCAAAGGTTCCATGACCATCACAGCTAAGATAGAGCTAGAAGAATAAGTCTGTTTATTATTACTGATATATTAAGATTATTGACTTTTGTAGGATGAGAAGAGGAAGCTTGCAAAGGGAAATGAAGTATAACTAGAGAGGCAGATGGGAAGCTAGGCAAGAATGATATCCCAAAGTTAGGGATTATTTGCCTCCTTTTCCTTCACTGGATTTTCTTCATCTTTTCATGGGTCCTAACAGTCAGGAAATATCCTGATATTATTGGTAGATTTGGAAATGTAATTATAACTACTTTGTATTAGTTTCTTGTGGTAGGTTGGAACAAAAAGGGCAGATTATTTATTCTTTAAGTTTCTCTAGTGTCCCTCAGTATATCTCATTAAGAAGGCCCAAGTCAATGGTTATGAACCTTGCTTGTACACTGAAATCATCTGGTGAATTTAAAAAAATACTGATAAATAATTATATCCCAATATCCTGATTTAATTGGTTTAGAATGTTGCCTGGAACTAGCAGTTGGAAGGTCCATACAGTGAACCAATATTTTCCAGATGAACAATGAATAATGTTACAAAATCATACATAAGTAAAAGATCCATTCAAATTATAAGAGAGGCCAATGGATTTTACTGTAACAGAGTATGAAAAATTCATTGGCAAAGTTTTAGATTCCACATTTCAATTAACCTTAAAAAAATATCACTAACAGAGTTTTGGTGTAGTATTAAACAGGGATATTTGAATTGTCTGAAGAGGCCATTAAATATTCTTCTCTCTTGCAGTTACATGTCTGTATAATTTTCTTCAGATAGATAAAACAAAATAACATACTGCAAAATACTGGATGCAGAAGTGCTGAAAATTCAGCTATTTCTGTTAAACCAGACACTTAAATTTGCAAAAATATAAAACAATGTCATTATTCTCACTAATGAATTTTTATGTTTGTAAATATAGCTACTGTTCATAAACTGTGTTATTTGTGTTAACATATAATGAGATTTCACTGTTATTTTGGAATGAACTAATACAAAGACTTAAAAGTTTTAAATCAGTTTTACTTTCCATAAGGTGAATAGTAATGGATATAACCCACATATCTTTGAAATCTTCAGTCATTTTTAGGAGTGTACAAGGAACTTGAGACCAAAATTTTGATACCTGTTGGTCAACTGGTCAACAGGTCTGACCAACCACGGGGGTGCAGAGAATGTGCCTGTTTTACCGAACATATCGCATTCAGCCTCTGGGCCTACAACAGTATTATACAAGAGCTTTATGATAGAGTTTGGGGGGAGAGAGAACCATCACTGAAGAACCAATAAGGCTATTTATTTATTTTGTGACTCAAAAATGTTTACTGTTTTAGGCAGTAGGAAATCATAGTGATGAAAAGAAGTAAAAATTCCTGTTGCGGAACTTTCATTCCAAGATTCTTGGGCTCTTGTCTTATTCCTGTCCTCCATATTCTTAGGATTTAACTTTCCCATATGTCAAACAGAAAAATTGGAAAGAGCAACGTCTAAGAGTTCTCTATATTTCTGTAACTAAGTGGCTTGACTTCTAATGCTAACCCTCAGTATCACCTAGCTGACTCCTCACCCATTAGGTCTCAATTGAAAGGTCATTTGTCACTTCTTCAAGGAGGTTTCCTTAATCTCCAGGTTAGTACCCTTTATAACACCTGACGACCGTCTATGCTCCTTTTTTAGGACACTCATTGAATTGATCATTGCTTGTTCAATATCTGTCTTCCTTTAGCGCTTCCTGAAGGCCAGGACTATGTCTACCTTGAAATCACATGCATGGGACAGAATAGGTCCCCCCCAGATGTGAGCAACAGATATCAGCACACTTCTTAAACTTCTTACCTGCTATTTTAAATCCTTGGCATTCATCTCTATGTAACATAAGTATATGTTACACACACACACCATACACAAACACCCTCATACATATATGTATCCTACTTAATTATCATGGGGGTTGGGTATCGATAATAATGAAAATTGCACAAGAGCTAGAATAACTGTTTTGGTTCACTGTTTATGCCCAGTAATTTAAAGTTAACATAGGAGGAAATCAATATTTATTTTTGTTGGATAAATAAATTTGCTGCTTGAATAAGTCATCAATGGTAGATCATATACACGGACTCACTTCTTTTTTTTTTTTTTTATTTAGCAGCAAGGGTTGAATTTAGATTCATCTATATCTATGTTATCCCCTAGCTTCTCTTGTGCTTAGAATGTACATTTGTGTGGATTCTGAGCAAGGTCATCAGCAAGGTCTGTGGTCTCTAAATGGTGAGATATAAATGCGTCCATGTGGTAAAGTGCTTGTGACCTTGAGCATCACTAGACCATGAAGATGTATTGAGCCAGATGCAATTGTGGTTGGCTTGACCACTCTCTGAAACCACTTCAGAGTGTGTCTTAAATACATTTTTGAGAAAATCAAGAGCAGATGAATAGAGCAAAAGATTCATTTTTTAAAAAAGTAGATTACATGTATAGAGAACAGGATCCAAAGGACCCTGGACCAATAAACTAAAGATATAAAACATAAACTCCTTCAAAAGTGCACAAAGAACTTAAATAGATAATGTTTGCTCTCAGAAAATACAGTCTGCAAGACAGAGGGAAAACTAAACAATAAGAAAATTAAGTAAACAAAAGCAACTAAACCACAGCACATTAAGACTTATAATCCTGTTAGGAAACAGCGAGTTTAGATGCACAGCCATTTCAAATGCATCCACCGTAATATAATTGGATTCTAGATGTGAAAAGGAAATATCAGGGTAATTAAATTTAAGATTGTATAGACTTAAGGCACTATAATATAAACTGTATCAAATTATAAAGGCGAAACAAGAAAAATGTAAAAAAGGGGATATGTACTTTTAGAAGAAGCCTTATTTTTGACTCAGATGAGTCATTAGGTTTTTTTTTAAAATTAATTCCTTTCACATGCTTTAGAAAACACGTTTTTAATGTAAGAATTTAGTGTGGAATAAATGTTTAGAATCTTTGTTGTTGGAAAAATAGCTTTCTATTTTTCAATTATAATTGAAAAGATGTTAACATTAATATATCCTTATACTGCTACATCAGGATTCAATTGTTAAAATTTAATTTTTCAGAGTTGAACTTTACTCCCCTGAAATGTGCTGCCTCAGTGAAATCCTGAACCATACAGAAGCATACGGAAACACTGCAACTGTATCCACAAATTAAAAATAAAAACTAAAGTGAGGATATCGAAACGGACTTGTCCATGTCCAGGAATTCACTGAAATTCAGAATCATTTGAACTTGACATAATATCCAAGAAATTGGGAAAGAGGTCTTTCTCCCCTACAGTAATTTAATTTAAAGACTTACTATGCACTTAAGAGATTCCAGGCACTGGACATGCGTATGGACAACAGATATGGACAACACGTAGTCCCAGCCTTCTGATGTTGATGGTCTCATAGGGGGACAAAATATACCCACTATAACTATCACATAATGACAGCTATATATTTACTAAGAGGAAAAAATATTATGGCCACAGAGAAGGAAGGTCTATCACTCACTTCAAATACCTCTTATATTGACTCTCTGGTAACTTAGTAAATGGATCAACAAAAATCATATTGTTGGCAAAGAATGGGCCACTTCCATTTCCCCTCTCTCTTCCCACACAATTTCAAGAAGTCACAAACGAACACTTACTATTTTCAATGGGGAGTTCAACAGCTCCTCTGAGCACTGGTGTGGGCATACTGTGGTAGGGTCCCACTTAGCACACTGGAAGCTGAGACATAGGCCTTTCCCTACCTTTAATTCCACGATCAAGTGCTTCCACCTCTGGATCTGTCTTGGAAGGGTCAAGACAAATAAGCATGTAATCTTACTGTACTCTACTTTTCTCACAGCAGCAGACAAGCATGTAGTCTTACTGTATTCATACCAATACATGGCAGATAAGGAGAAACCTAGAACCTCTTTAGATTTTTGCTTTCTTCCAAATTAATTGGGATATCTTATCAGCTACAAAATAAAGCACACCGGTCTGGGAATTAAAATAGCTGGATATTTGTCTTGGTTCTGCCATGAGTAGCTCTTATCTCTTTCCTGGCTTAGTTCCCTTACTGTTAAAATTAGTATTTTCTAAAACTTCTTGATTTTTGCAATACCTATACAGAACCTATGCTTTGTTTTCTGGTTTTCCTTAAAGCAACTGAAGCTTAATTACTACCAATTTTAGCTTTATCTAAGGCTCTTTATAAAATTGTGGCTTCACTCTATCAGCAATATTTTTCAAATGCAAATTAAAATAAGTGTAATTAAAGTAAAAAAAATTACTCTTAAAAGGAAACAATTCTTGGACCAGCAGTGCTATGCGGGCCAGGCTTCGGGAGGTACTGCCCTAGCTCTGCCTGAGGTCCCATAAGCAGAACAGCCCTGTCTTCTCTGGGGAAGTCATGCCCCTTCTCGAGTCATTTAGTAAAATGCTTTACATGGATCTTCAAATGAGAATGATTCAGCATTTGCTCCAGGGAATAGAATATAACTAATAAATCTTCCACACCTTTAATGCTTGGGATTCCACCCACTTTGTGCCTCCCCTCTGAGTGGAGCTGTTCACACATTCTGCCTTCTCTGCAGTTTTCTCTTTCCTGCACGGTCCTTATGTGTTTGCCTGCCCAGATCTCCCCTCTGAGAGCTGTTTATGTTTGCACACTCGGCAAGCCCTGTGGACTTGTCTCACTAAACTCCCCTTTAAGGACTGTATACTTTGGCACGGTCAGGGTCTCTAAGGGATTCTTTTGTCCATTAACACCTCTTGTCTTGCAATTATACCAAAGTTTTTTCTGCTCTTGCCTCAAGCAAGTAAGTCCATGCTATTGTATCCTTAATGATTCTTCTGTGTAGAGTACTTATTTTCTATACTCTTTACAATGAATATGTATAAGGTTTATAATAAAAAAGCTATAAATTTTAGTTTTTAAAAATGTGAGGGGGACATCTGGTCCCAGATGATGCAATCAAAGCATTTTAACTTCATTTTCCTTCGATGCAACAACAAAAAGAACAACAACAATAAAAAAACCCCACAGCATTAAGAAAAAAGACCCATTATCAGTGAAGCAAGGAAACAGCCAGCATGACCAGTATCGTGATTATAAAGCGTCCTCTCCAAGGGCCAAAGCTTGTCTTGAGGCAGAATGAGCCCTTCCTGAAGTGTCATCTGGAGGTGTGCCCCTGCTAGCACACGGAAAGCCGAGCGCACAGGTGGGCCTTCTGGGAGTAGACGTGGTCCGGTGGGGCTTAGCTCCTCGCCACAGAGGATGAGTTGGAGAAGAAATCACACTGACGTCCCATTTGCATCGTTTACTACTTGCACCTCTAGTCAACACAGAACTTTGATGACCAAGGAGGGGGTGAGCTTGCCAGCCAGTAACAGAGAATCCCGACCCAGGGGACACAGTGGGGACCATGATAGTCCCTGGGAGGTGGAAAACGGAAGAGGGAGGATACTTTCAGAAACACAGAACTCACACTCAGTGGAAGGAGGTGTGACACACAGATCCCAACAGAAACAGCAGATCCTCCCACAGTCACTGAACTTCTTCAGCAAATGAATGACCCCAATCACAGATGAGCAATAATCAGAACAGGAAAAGTAAACCTGTTATTTTTTGGGTTGACAATATTATCATGTATGGAGAGAACGGAGAAGAATCTGCACATCAGAATTAGGCAAATTTAGCAAGGTCACTGGGTAAGAGGCTAACAAACAAAGATCACTGTAATTGCCATATACCAGAAACAAAGAGATTGAAAATAAAACTTTATCAAAGATAACTTCAACAAATACAAAATACCTAGAAATATATCTAGCCAATATTGGGTAACACCTCTACTCTGGAAAATACAAAACATTGGTAGGAATTGAAAAATCTAAATAAATGATGGGATTAATCATCTTCATGAAATGGAAGACTCACTGTTGTGAAGATGCTAATTTTCTCTAAATTAAATGACAGCTATAAAGCAGTCTATATCAATATTTCAGCAGGTTCTTTTGAAGAAATTAACAAGCTGGTTCTAAAAATCATATGAAAATATAAAAGGCCAAACATATCTAATGCAATCTTGAAAAAGAAAAACAAAGCCTCAGGAGACTTGTACCAGCAGATGTGAAGACTTACTATAAAGTTACGGTAATTAAGACCCTGAGATTTTGGTGCAAAAATAGTCAAACTAACAAATTAGATGCAATACAGAGTTCAGGAACAGACCCTTACATATATATTCACCTGATTTATGACAAAGGCAACACTGCAGAGCATTGGGGAAAGGATGATCTTTTTCAATAAATGGTGCTGAGTTACTTCGATATCCATATGGAAAAATGTTTATTGACCCTACCTTACACCATACAATAAAACAATTCCAGATGGATTGCAGAGCTAAATATAAAAGGTAAAACAATAAAGATTTTAGAAGAGATATATGAGAACATTTTACTGACACTGGAGTTGTAAGTTATTTCTCAAACAAGGCACAAAGAATAATGACCATACAGAGAAAATTGATAAAATGGACCATATTAGAGTTCAGAACCAGTGTTCATCAAAAGACAGCATTAAAGGGATGAAAAGGGGCTTCCCTGGTGGCACAGGGGGTTGAGCTCTGCACTGTGGGGCATCCGCTGCCACTGCAGTGTGGGTTCGATCCCCGGCCAGGGAGGTGGCCCGCAGATCTCTCCCGCCTCGCACGCTGCTCCCTTCAGCAGTGTGTTTCATCCATCTGCCTGTACTGTTCCCCCACTCTGTCTCTGGTGAATCCTCTCACCTCCCACACTTCTGGCCTGTACCCTAGTTCTTGTATGCATAAATAAATAAAGTTTAAAAGAAAAACAGGGGATCAAAAGGCAGGTGACTGGTAGGAGATGTTCAGCATACATGTACCTGTCAAAGGATTCATATTTAGAATATGTAAAGAAAAGGTTGGACTGTTCTATGGGAAAAAGATCAAATACTGTGAAGAGTCACATCATAAAAAAGGTTATCCAAGTGGCTAATGAATAGAGGGAAAGGTGCTCAAGCTCGCTAGTTATGGAGGCAATGCAAGCCCAAACTACAATGTCATGCCGTTATCCATCCATGAGAATGGCCACAATGAAAAAACAAAATCAAGTGTTGACAAGGTTGTGAGAAAACCTGAACTTTCACATGCTACCAGTGGGAATGTAAATCTGCACACCATTCCCACAGTACCTGTTAAAGCTGGGAAAAATACATATGCATATATTTATTTGTGACATATATATATATATATTTATGACCCTGACACCTTATTCCTAGTTACATGTGCTTACTAGAAATATGCACACATATTCACCAAAAGCCAGTTACTAGATGTTCCTAGAAGCACAATGTCAAAGTTAAAACACCAGCACAAACTATCCTTCAGCGATAGAACAGAAGCTCAAACTGTGGCTTATTCACACACGGGCTGATTTACAAGAAGAATGAGCAGTCCACATCATACACAACAATATAACTGTTCTCACACCATAGCGTGGAATGAAAAAACCTAGGCACACAGAAAAATTAAATGTGATAAGATTCCATTTATATAGAGCATAGAACTAGCAAAATTGGGGTCTCCCTGGTGGCACAGCAGGTTAAGTAACGCACTATGGAACAGACTGCAGCCACTGCAGCAAGAGTTCAATCCTTGCCACTGGCCGGGGAGGTGACCCACATGGTGCAGCAGACCTCTCTTGTCTTGCCCGCTGCTCCCTTCATCAGTGTGTTTCAGTCCATCTACCTATTCTGTTACCCACTCTGTATCTGGTGGATTCTCTCACCCCCCACACCTCTGGCCTGCACCCCAGTGTTTGTATGCAAAAATAAATAAATCTTAAAATAAAAAGAACTAGCAAAATTATTCCATGATATTAGACGTCAAGATAACAGTCACTACTGAGACAGTACGGACTAGAAGGGAGGACGCGGTGGCACTTCTGGGTTGCTGGCATAAGGGGTACTGGTTCCATGAATGTGTTCAGTTTGTGAAAATTCATTGAAAATTTACTTAGGGTAGGCAGACATTTCTGAATATATATTACGATTCAATAAAAAGTTTACAAGTTCAAATTCGTTGCTAATGTTTCACAAGTGGGAGAGTCACCAGAAACAGGTATTTCTGATTTCTCCTGGAAACGTCTCAAGGTCTGGTGGTGGTGGCTCACATCCAAGGGCCCTGGAGCTGAGCAGAGGTTGAACCCTTCGGACAGAGCATGCGCTGCGCACAGCCATGCCCGCCTCGCACTCACTGATGCTCTGGCCCAGCCCCTCTGGGATCTGAGTTTGTCCCTGGGATTAAAGCCGTTCTGTCCATCAGTGCTTTGGCTCAAGCTGGAGTCCCTAAGACAGAGTTCAGTCTGCCCCTGCTGTCTGTTGCTCCCTTCCCCCCTGCCCCACCCCAGCACATGCCCAGTTTTCTGGTCTTGGAGCCCTGTCTCCTGGCCTGCACTGGCCCTTATCTGAGTATGTCTATCCTCACACCCTCACGTTCCTCACTCTCTCCCCTTGTCCATGTGAAAAGTTGACATCTGTGAAGCCATTAATAATGTGATATAAAATTAAATATACATATATAAAAATAAAGTTTAAAAACAGAAATGGTAAAAAAATAAAATAAAATAAAGTAAAATGAGGCCAGGAAGCCCCATTACTAAGTCCTTCAACTGTGTCAAGGACCTTTGAACAGGGACAAAAGCATTGTATTAAGAAATCATCAAACAAACAATTGTTTGAGAAGTGACCCAGATGAGACTTTATAAAGTTTTAGCTAAAAGGACAGAATCAGTTAACTTCTCTTTTCATCCTTTGTAAAGAGTCAGTAACAGTTTTGTATAGCCAAGAATAATTGAAGGTTGTTAACAGAAGAGTTGTTAAGCAACTCTTTTCTTTAACCACTTACCTCATCTTCCTCTTTTCTACCCATAAAACCTCTTAATTTTGTCCCTGGGCTGGGGTGGGGGAGCACATTTTAGATTTTATACCTAAATTTGTATACCCAGAATTGTAATTCTTTGATCCCAAATAAATACTCCTTGCCTTTTAATTGCCTCCTGAGTTTTTATGTTGACGTCCACATCTTTGTTCTATTAACTCATCCACCCACTGATTTTACATACGTTTATTGAATACCTATTAAGTGACAGACTATATCAGAGACAGGTGAATTAAGGGACAGTTTTTGCCCCCAAAAGGCCTACCCTCTGGTGACAAATAAAAACAACATGTGAGAATCATTATACAGCTAAAGCATTTAAGTATCCTGGCAAATCTGAGATGAATTCTGTCTGGAGAGGAGTATGTTGGGGTTTAGAGAATCCTCATGGAAGAGATGGTTTGTGAGCTGGACTTTGAAGAATTGGCAGTTATTTGAATACACAGAGAGCAAAAAAGTAATTCTAGACAAAGGCTGGATTCTGGTCTCATCTGGGAGAGAGTATATACTTCAGAGCGGCAGGAAGTACTAAACAACAACGGGAACATCATGCTGGGGTCAGAGCATGCGGGTTAGGGATGCCTCACTGAAGACTTTCTTTTATGGGCAGTATAGACTATTGAAAGGTTTTAAAAAGGAAGGCAGAGCTGGGGTTACAAAGAATCTATTTCATCCACGTTCATCTCTTCCACTTTCCCTAATTCCCTTGGCATCCCCCTTAAGCGCTACCTACTGTCAATCTCATTGCCACATTTCCTTGAAAAATCTCCCCAATCATGGCAGCTAGTGGGGGTGACAGCCACCGCCCACTTCCCCCCCATCCCCGAGCTCCGGAGCCTGCATTCTGCTCCACGCGTGCCTTCTCCCGCCAGCGTGTCGGGAAGAGGCAAAGCCACATGGTGCTTAGCTCTGCCTCAAGATGCCTCTCACGCGTGGTCCTGAGACCTCCCCTTTGGGGTCACTTACTGAACGCTGGGCAGTCTGCGACTAGTCCTAGGCTCATCCAGTGTCCACCTTGGACCCACCTTTCTCTCTGCCTCTCCAGTGAGCCTATTTTCTTAGTCCACCTCAGGAGGACGTTGTCTCCCCAGGTTGTCATTCCTTACGACAAGTCCTTAGAAGCCGAACAGCCGTTTATAGTGTAGGAAACGCCTGCCCCCTTTGGAGTCTTCACCCTTTGACTGAGCCTGGAAAGGCGGGAATTAGGTCATCTGACTTCAAGTTCACTGGCCCTTTGTTGTGTGTAAGATACTAAAAAAATATCTGTAGTGTGAACAGACACAGTCAATGTCTCTCTTGAGAATCAGTTTCTTATTTTTTATCTTATTTTCCCCTTTGTTTTAGGATGACTTGATTTTTTAAGAACATCTAATTTAAAATGATCTTTCCTACCTCAACATCACATAAGTGGGGTAGTGGCTTTATTTTTTTTTTTTAAAGATTTATTTATTTATGCATACAAGCACTGGGGTACAGGCCAGAGGTGTGGGGGGTGAGAGGATTCACCACAGAGAGCA